>MNPL01018875.1:0-25549 GCA_002081605.1 Tropilaelaps mercedesae
ATATATATATATATATATATATATATATATATATATATATATATAAAAGGCCTTTTCATGATTGTAGGTAGTGACCCTTGCCGTTCAGCAGGACAGATGAGGTACGCCTTTTATGAATCTGGCACATAGCATTTAGAGTAGTGACATTCCATTCCTCTTAAACCACTATCCTGAACGACGTTTTTTAGTGGTTCCGCCTGTATGGATATCCACGTTTTTCTTATTTGAAATTTTTAACGGCAGTCTGGAATTCATATATTCATATCTTCAGGTTATTCGTCTGCTTATTTGGGCTGATTCTTTTTTGCTGCGCTTTAAAGAGTAACTGAAGACGGTTTTGAGTGAAATGATTCTAAATCACTAAATCATACTTTGATGCGAAATCAAGAACGAAAATTCCATTGCAGCTCGATATGAAAATAGCGCTACGCTTTCTACTTCTACGAATTGACTTAAAATTTTATGAAAGCATTTCAGCACGCTTTTTCAGATCATTTGGGCAATTTTTTCATCGAATCTTACGCCAGGGTCATAGTTTTGTAGGATCAGTCCTTGTACAAACACCTTAAACTTGCAGTACGTCAAGAACGTCTCTCCAGTACGTCAGCTCATAGAAATAATAAAAGAAGAATCTTGTGAACAATCATTAGCAGGTTTCCTAATTTGACCAAGTTTGATGTCTAACATGAAATCGCCGTATATATCACGTAGATATATCACGAGCGAAGGCACGAAAACCTTGTTCTCCTCTTGACTATAAGGTATAAGTAGAGTATTTTAGTAGGTAGCAGCAAACAATTGTTTACTGCTACTTGATTAGAGTTGTACTCGAGCACTTTCGTCTCGAGCTGCTCTACTAGGTACACGCACCCTCACAACGATGCCAGGCGCTAACTGCATGCATGAGATGAGTGCAACTAGCACGGCCGTGTATAGTGTTATCGTGACTCGATCCTGCGTTTGCTTCTTCTGTGGATTACGGCAGCATCACACACAAAGATGCGCGAAGTAAACGAAGCTTCCGAATTTTTCGCCCAGAAAGACGAGGCGAGAAAGGTCTTGCCAACTAGCGCAGCTAAGGCTGTCCGCTTTTGCTCTTGCCCTTGTGAGGTAAGCGGGACAAATTACCAGCCAGCACCGTTCAGTATCGTTCTGCGCCCTTTCCCCCGGAAATCGGAAGTTGCTTCAATGGAGCTGTCAATCGATTTCGCTCAAAGGATCTCGTCGTCAGCCTTCGCCGGCTTATCCTTACTTAGCGCACCCCAAACGACCGCCGTGCAAAAGCTAAGGCATTATTGGGTTGCTTAGTGTTCTCTTTCCTGCAAGAGACGTTGATAAGAGGCCACCACATACATGGCATGCCAACTGTGTCTATTGCATGGTAGGACAGGTGATAGGAAACATGACTGAGAGTTGCCCTCGGGAAAGAATCCAGCACCGACAGCGCATTCGCCTTTTGGTCAGCTGGCGATCACACTGTGCCGTGGGTCACCTGTAATAATTCCTTCAGTGGATAGTACCACTAGCCCGAAGCTATAAACTTTGCTGCTAACTGACGTCCCGGGTGACTTTCACCTGCGGCTAAAAATGGTTTATATGTATACAGGGGCAGAACTAACATCGGTAAATCCGTATCGGTAGAGAAATGATACAATAACAATGATGGGGTTATGCTTCATTACTTACTTTCGCCGTGCTGTCAGGAATGCCCAATTTACGAAAGGCAACTTAATGCAGTTGACCAACGCATATTCCGCTGGAACCGTAATTATTTTCTGTAAAGTTTGACTAACAAGATTAAACGAATTATTCTACTCGTGCATTGGTTGACTTAGTTAATTAAAATTATTCTTTATTTTAGTGCCAAATAATTATTCTAGTGCGTTTATATTTTAAAATTCTACAATTTTTGATTGTTTCGTTAATTAGATTTTTATTTTGTAGTTATTTGCAGCTGACGATGTTATGCCTATCAAAAGTGGATGTGAATGCTAAATATGTGGAACAAACGCCCATGTGAAAAACACTGGATGAAAATATAAATGCAGCATCTACTGTTGCTGCACACAGACTAAATTCACGAATCCTAATGCTTTCGAATTTCTAACACTAAAGTATTAAACTCCGACTAACAAAACGAGACATAATTTGTATTTGCAAAGCTTGCTCAAATGCAACTGGAAAATTGGCCGTGGCCGTAATATTATATCGTCACTACTTATATTCCTTTGAAGAAATAAGCAGCGGTGCGAATCAATCATTGACTTCTAAGCGAAAGGCACGCATATTGAAAGCGCTTATCCCATTAACTTAAATATATTTTTTATATATTACTTAAATATAACTCCCAAAGAGGTCTACTGTAGGCTCTGCATCTTAATTATCGGATTGTCTACGCTGTTTTCGGTAGCTGAGTTGCCCTTTCACCGACCCTTGAACGCATTCAGGCCGTTGATTTTGTCTAGAGTATATGACAGTTTTCTATTTACCCACTGCAACGAGTTTTGGCAAAAAGATATTCACACATTCATCTTCAGAACTTTTTCGGTTCAGGTCACGAGGGCAGCTGTTTCGAAACTCCTGAACCTTCCAACGTGACGACAGTTCGTCAACCAGAAGGCAAAGCCATACTTCTGTTAAGCAAAAAGTTAGTCACGAGTAACGTTGCAAGGAGATAACACTAAGGACGCCGTATTCGAGTTGTAGATAGATACGATGCCGCGAGTGATGGATGCCTTGCAAGATGAGTTCTATGAAAGTTTACACCGCGTTTCAATAAGTTAGGCGTCATCGGTAGCAATTATGTCCCTTCTAGGAGAATACGACGCATGTTGACGCAATCGTGTGACCAGTGTTAAATGCATCGATTTGCAGACCAGTGATGCTATGAAATCACTCGTAATGGGCACTGTATTGACAAATTAATTAAGGAGGCCACTTCACGTGTTACATTCACCTATGTCAGTTTGACATGAGCGTCGGCACGACTTGATTTGACTCTTTTATAATTATATAACATTTCGCCGCTTATCTAAATCTAATACACTCTTCTACAAAACCTATGTAATTTTTCTCCTAACAGTACAGACATCTGGTAGCCAGAACTGCACGGCGCTGTCACTAACAAATCTGTAAGGCATCGTTCAGAAAAGTACATCCAATTCTTTCTGACGACCTCGTAAAAATAGTACGAACGTATGCCTTTCTGTGCACGTATGCATGTGCGTGGTTCGGACATATTGTTGGACTGTTCTCGGAAAACCATCCATACCGACATAACAATAACCTTAACCACACAAATAAGTGCCTACTAAATTCCGTGAAGTCGTGTTTGGCATGTTGCCACCTGCCGGCTGACCACGCTCGTTAACTGTGTCTTCGTTCCATATCAGCGTCTCCTACTGCGTCTTCCGTGCACTCCGGTGGTCGTTTACGCATACCTTACGGAAAAGTCCCGCCTCGATTAACTCTGTCGGCTACCTCCTTTGTCTATCGCTGCGGGTTTTGTGCTGCTTGGCTTCGCCGGTACCGCAGTTGGTCGTCTATCCCATTTGCCACATTCCGCTCTGCTACGTACATAATTACGGCCGAAGCGACGAAGAATTGCCTGTTTATTACGAGAATAACCTCGCGCAGAAAAACGGAGGGAGTGGGGCGAGGGGGGTACATACACTGAAGGGGGCGGCTGATAGAGACAGGCCATGCCACAAGACAGCCATTGGCCCGTGGCGTGTTTCTCGGCCGTAGAGTCAACCAAGCGGGTAACCCGGCAACGGAGCTAGGCACTATTGCGGCTGTGGAAGGAAAGGCGAAACGTGCTTGTCTGTTCTCCCCTGGGAGATTAGTATAGCATAGATATATCCCCTTAAGAGTGTTATGCTAGCTACGATTTACGCAGAATGCAATAGTTATTGTCATAGGAGATTGATAGGCTTGAGTCTAAGCAAATACGAAGCAAAGCACTCATTATGTGAAGCGGTTGCAGGCCAAAGGCGGCCACAATGCATTGATCATTTATGCATGCAGGTTTATTTAATGCGGCTAGCAAGCAAGGTAGATTGCGTGAGTCTACTCGTAGCTGCATTGAGTGTCAAAACATCAATCACACCTGTTCGAGGAATTTAAAGCCTGCCGCGTCAGTCTACTATTGTTTTTCAAAGGGAAACTATTTTAAATGAATTTTGACCTATTTATAAAATTGAACAAAGTGAATGGTAATGCGGAGTCGAGCAAAATCATGCAAAAAGAGTTGGCTATCTTTGCGACCCCTTTTTGTCTCAACAACTGGTACCCACTGCTAGTCATATTATGCCTGAACCCCAGGCTGCAGGGAGCCCCGCAGACAAAACCGAAGTACTGCTGCCTCCGCGGAGCCGAGGAGTCAATAGAGACTTCTCATACGTTGGTTAATAGCCAAGCAACCAAGTAAGTTGGTTGACTAAGGTTAACAGCCGCAGCAAGGTTAATAGCTCAAATTTAGGAACCACACGATTCATTTTATATAATCAAACTTTCGCGAAACCCGCTTAATTAGTGTATACTTTAAGCATATACATGATCAGCAGTACAACGCCGACAAACTAATAACGTCACGTTGTGCTGCAATCGCCTATCACAAATACACATAGGAGACATGTCGATAATTCACTTAATTAAAAGACTGCATGTAAATTGCGGCGTTGCGTAGGAAACCGGTGCAAGCAGTATTTACGTGAAACTAATTTGTTGGAAAATTATTTTCACAACGTTATCCAGTCTACGTTATATATATATATATAATCAAAATAAATAAAGTACGAAATTTTGCTCTCCTAACACCCTTCTTCCAATACAAACAACAGAAGGAACACTAAGCACAGGACTCTTTATAATCAGTCCGGTTGATTTGATTGTCGGTTGTCAGTTTTGTCGTACAAATTGTGTGTACCATGTTCGCTTCCATACCTGGGTCAGCTGAATGTTGCTTAACTAGACTTCACTTAATTTGCTGCGTGATATTTGTGTCGTCCGCTCTAGTTGTAGTTCCGCTTTGCGCTTGTTTAATTTGTGTTGCGGGGTAAATTGCCTATTTAGGCCACGAATCTGTGCCCTCTCAGTTACCGGCCTTGTAGCACACCTTGGTGGCCTAATACGCGTGAGCACTAGTGCAATGCTTCCGTGTTACGTGCGGTGGTAGGGCGGCATGTCTGAGTACTGTGATCCGTTGGCGATGTGATTTATTAGTGATTAAATGAGTAGTTTGATAGTGGCTAAAGATTACAAGCTGAAAACGCCTGTTTCGGATAACTTTGCTTGTTTTAATACGCATCTGTTCAATACAACGCCCAACGACTCATAAGTGGACGAAGTTTTTAGGTTATCCATACTGTAATCCATATCTACTATCTCTTCTAGCTCGGTTTTCATATGTTATCCCGTGGCTTGTTCAGGCCTGGGGTTGTCTGCTCAACATGTCGACTGTTATGCCGCAAATATATATTTTGAAATCATATTGCCACTAAAACCATATTTCATGAGTTCAAGGTGCACACGTTGCAGGCGTTCGGTACAGGTATCTAGGGGTTTTGAGAAATGTCTCGTAGCGGTTTATTGTCTGTCTATATAGTCATGTTCCACAAGGCGTAGATACAGGTTTTCGTATTTTTGGAAATCGTGTGTATAGCAAAACATTTTTTTCCATAACTGCATTGTTTTTTCAATTGCATAATAATGTCTTAACGTCTTTTATTGTTGGTTTTATCAATTAAGCTCAACACAACATAAATTTATATTACGTGAGATTTCGCGGTGGTTTGGCAAGTTTTGAATGATCCGACATAAAGATAAAAAGTAGTTAACGCATTTAGAAGCTTACGATTCTTTTGATGACTTTGCGTGATGGCATCTCTACGAAAGTTATTTTTCTCCAATTTTGTCTTAGTATGTCCCTGCTAAAATGTGACCCATAGATTTCACTTCGCACGTGGACGAGTTGACCCTTGTCCTATCGTATTTCTACCCCTCACCATTGCTGGAATAGGCCCTTCAGAGTTCTTTTTTGATTCTTTGTGACTTCTGGTGATGCAATATCTTCATCCTATGCTATGGTACACTCCGCAATAGTTACCACATTTCTTGGTCTATCCTATGCCTGTATTTGGCGTCTTTAACGTCTTTCCAATGGCCAAACTATTCCCTCGGCTCTCTACAATACTGGTATCATCCTATGCGCGTCTAAAAAGTCGAAGAATCTTTAGCATCTTGTGCTGAAGTCTCTCATTTCATTGACGTTGTGTAAAGCATCATTCAGTGTAGGCCTGTCATGTCGTGCCCTCTGTATTACCTTAAATAATGCGTATGGATCTAAAACCATTGTTTACTTACGAACAGGTTACTGGACTGCCATTCAATTGGTGATTCATTCTGTGGGATGCTTGACTTTTTGGATCACTTTGGCATAATTTTTTGACCCGGTTCACTATTACATCTGTAATCGTAACCGGTATTATGTGAGGTACTAAGGGTCTTAGAGATGTCCCTGTACTTCTCGGTGAAGGTCACAAAGCGATTTTTGCCTTGTTGCGTGACTGCAGTCACACTGTACCTGACACCTCTACAAGTTTTAGGGTACGGCCCGTGTTTACCGATAAGAACGTTTTCACTTCCTTTTCAATGGTCTCGAACTTAATAACCGGTTTCTTTTTCGGTTCTTATGTCAATGTTATTGATCTCATGATCACACTCCAAAGTGTCGTATATCTTAAATAGTCCGCAGTCTTAGCGGTTAATGTAAAACCGTTTACGCAACCTCGTATGCTCATATTGGCATTTTGGCTCGCGACGCTGCGAGTCGCCAAATACCAAAGACAGTTCGTAGTTACACAGTTTCTTAAATGAGCAGCCTTTAGTACCTTATAAAGTGTCTTTTTTAACACGGATGCGACAGGTCATGTTTAGGATGTTTCATCCAAATCGAAACCGTCAAACCCTTCTGGTTTTTCAAGTTGTGGCTCTTGCATTGTCCTTCTGGTTCTACCGGCGTTAAGCGCGAACTCGTTTCTTTTATTAAATATAGTACATATCTGCTCTACTACTGGACACTCTTTTTCAAAATTGTAAACAGCTTTAACATGGCTTTTCCCTATGCCCATCATGCCTTCTTGGGTCGTGCGGGTCTTGTTCTGCGTACTGTCATGGCGTTTTACTATATCACACTGTGGCCGGTGGTAACTTGATCTTTCTCACTCACATGCATCGCTCGCTCATTCTTCTCATAGGTTAAGCCCGCATGACATCTTCAATGGTCAGTTTCTTATGGTCACCTTAGCGACAAGGAAGTTCTTAAACATAGCGAGACACAGCTCTAACCTGTCGTACATCCACCAAGGTTTTTCAAGATTGCTCTACGTGCATTATAGAAGGTGGACTCGGAGTATGCGAGTCGGCGAGGACTTCACTGAGTCCGTCATTGATGAGTGCGGTATCATTCCAAATTTCAAGAAAGACTGCCCAATTTTTAACACGGTTAGCGTTATTACTGATTGAACTTTTTTTAAGACATGGTTTTCCTTGTTTCGTTAAGATAATGTCCTAAATGATACAGTTCTGGGTGTATACATTTTTTTCTAACTTGTATACTGATTTGCAATTTGCTCTTTAAGCCTAGGCGAAGTAGGCCATGTTCAGTAATGAGAACTCGCAAAATTTACAAGTGTCTGAGGACGACTGAGGTATTATTTATTCTGCGTTTGATACCGTCTATCACAGTTCTAGTATTTCATTGTATTAATGATAGTTACTACCAGCCGATTAGGTGGCCGTACTCAAACCGCTTTTTGCTTACCATATATAGTAGTTTTCTTTTTTCGAAAATATCCTGGGGGAGATCCTTGTATAGTTGCGCGGTGCGAATCAAAACATACAATAATTGGCCTAATTTGTGTTTTTTCGTCGTTATGAAAAAAAATTTGGTGGTGTTCGGCTATTCGTCAAGTTGATCTTATTATTCGATCTATAAGGGGCTATGGCATCGGTCGGCCAGAGCGTAAGACGATCTCCAATATTTCGATCTCTGTTCCCAATTCGTTACAGCCATGATATGGAGACGGTACCCTGATTGCTGCGGGTCCCGGGGTTCTACTATCCTTCTGTGGGCACAACTGCTTCGCAAGAACGCCAGATCCTGCACGGACGGAATCGTCAAGTTGAATCGTCCGAAATCGCGCCAATCTGGTGTGGACCTGTCATCCAGAATCTAGGGTTAATCCTGAACTCGAGTAGGAGCTTTGATAAATTGACCGACGCAAAAAGTTGGCTATCTCTTGGTAGCAGTGAAAAGTGTGCATTAAGCATCCTATAAAAGTGTGGAGACACCCCTCACGACGCACCTCGAAATTTTATGGCAATATAGAAACGACACGTTACGAGGACGAGTGTTTCGCAGAAATAGATAAAAGCTAAGTGGAATAGTGTTATCGACAATGGTATACACTGCAAACGGCCGAAGTTTTTGTGAATGCTATAGTTTGCTTTTTAAGTGCCGCTCGTTTGTTGTCACAACGTAGACAATCAAGGGATGTAGAATTCTATCGAGTTCATAAAGCGTACGCATGATTTACGTGACTGTCGTGATTTTGACGTCCGAGCAGTAAAGGTTATTGCCAGTGTACTCACAATGGATGAATGAAGACCATTACGAGAATAAAGCAAAAATGTTTGGGGAGAAGGTAACAGTTTATTTATGCCAATTGGAAGAGTATCCATATCTTATCTGGATGTTTCCGGGCTACTAAAATGATTCCAACCTATCTAATAGGATTCGGGCCACAATTTGAACTAAAAGATGAGTTAGCATAAACGTATACCTTCGGTTGTGTGATTACTAATTTTTGAGCAGTGATTTCTCGCCTTACGCTGGCTATTACTGCTCAAAAGCGCTGCATATATATATATATAGTCAATGGCCTACTCACGTCTATCCCAAATTGTCATTTGAGGCGGCAGAGCTGACATTACAAGTGCAGTAAACGGTCTATTTGTGAATGGGGAGCCTTGTAAAGCAAATGAACGGGAGGTGGGTTTCTGTTGCTTTCGATGCTATTTTAGCTACTATAACAGCATATTTTAGCAAATCCAGTGACCATAAATCTATGCCAGCAGTTAGGTCTAGCAAAAAATAATGATGACAGTACGGGATATGCCTGAACTTGGATAACATTTCACCTTAATTAACAGAGCGTGCTTGCCATCTTTCTCCAAAGCTATACTTTCTCCCAGAACTGTATTGACACGATACAAATTATAAAGCGTTGGGATGTGTTGACATAAATTATTTTCTGTAGATATATAAATATGCGTATATGCATGAACAACACAACAGTGAGTACAGATTATTTTACGTCTTAGCTTTGAGTTTTGAAAAAGAGATAAAGAGGAGTATATCTACTGGACGACGTTTGTATTTGTTCTGCACTCTAGTGCTAAGTATGCGGGTGCAAGAATCTTTTTCATCTATTTAGAGGCATTCTAGGTATGCATATGTCCATAAATTCCTGTATAGCTCATACATTTGAGTTTCATTTTGTTTTTTGTGCATTTATGTATGGTCAGAATCTTATGTGGTTACTTATGTGATTAAAGTTAAGGTTTTTAGTGGGTTACCAGATAGGACCTAAATAGCCAATAGGACAATCCTGTGAGATTGGAATTTTGTAGGCATAGAGTGCTGCTTTGCCTTCTCAAAAAGGAGTTTTGCGGCTGTCACACAGCGTTCATCACTTTTACTCACAAAAGTTACATAGCTGTAATATGTTTTTCGATATTAAAATCCCTTGATGAAAATAATTTAAACGCCTATTATACTCAGGGAAACACTTATTCTGACTTTTTTCACCCACCAATTACGCTTATAATTCATGTCGGAGTGCATACATACAACACTTATAATAACAAACTGTTAAAATAGCTCTTTCCTAAACTTAATTTTCCAGGCACATGCAATATAAGGCTATGCATACAAGCACTGCTACCCTAGAATGTAAGCGTACTCAGGTAAATTATGCATCAGGCGGTTTCATGGGAACTATGCTGAGAAAAAGGCACGCAATGACTCGCAGGGGCGGGACACTAGACACTTTAGTCAAGAGTACTTGCTCGTCCATTTCCGAAGCTGTACGACTGTATTTCCATGCGAACTCAACACTGAAAAGTTTTGTAGAAAATTTTAGATTGTGTTCGTTTTCTCTCTCTGTCATCAGAGGCATGCACATAAAAATACATAGAATTGACGTATAAAATGGGCCTTTGAGATCACTTCGACTTGGATAATAATGCAGGAATTTGCATTGTTCTTCTAAAAGTTTGTCTTATCAATCTACTATCAATTCCAGGCGCTACGGAAGTGCTATATCTATCTTAAAAGAGAAACGGTTTAGTGGTGATTCGAAAGTTGTTCAAGAATAATGTTTCCATTTTTGTCTGTTGAGCTAGACTAGCGAGACTATGTTCCGTCCCGAGAGTCTCGTCAGGTGCGACAATCGACTTTCACATGTGCAGAATTTTGGTCGGATGTGGGCCAAAGCCACCAAAAGTTCTACATTATTTCTGACGACGTGCAATTACAATTGGATAGTGTCTGCTAAAGAAATGCCTTTTGGACAGAGAAAAGGAAAAGAAACATTGGAATAGCCCAGTCCTTGAGCGCGTCACCAGTCCTAATTTTGATGGGTGAAATCATTATTACTCAGGGCCATCCCCAAATACCCAAAACTTCTTCAGCGGTACCTAACACACTCTGTGATTACGGCCGTATTTTATGAAAAACAGCATATCTTGAGAGGAGTATAGAGGCGGCCACATCTAGACGTCACGTGCTACAGTACGACATTCAACTGCATTGTTCGCACCGCAATTTACTTGACATCATTCATAGAAAATACTTGATTATTGTAGAGAATGGACTTGATATGCATGATGCTGAATTCACCAATGCAAAATTACGTTCTTCCGACATACTTCCCCATGGTCTAATTCAATAACGCCTCAACTATCAGTTGCTGGCAAGCGAATGTGGGTTTACCTTATGAGCGGCCCTGGAGAAGGTTAAATGCAATTGAGGTACCGCAATTAATTACCAAACTCTCGTATGGAGCTGAACAGAACGGAGATCATTACTGTCAGTTAGACTACCTCAAGGTCGACGCCGTCATCGAAGATTTACAGCATACTGGCTTTGTCACATCCTCCTTGCCGAAATTTCATATGACGGCAAGCCGAACAAATTCCATAGGGCTAGTTTTTACGTCTCGGCTGTGATGATTATCACTATTTGTAATCATAAAAGTTTCTAAAAGTTTCTTTCTGTTTGTTCAAGATCAAGTTTTTTTCTCCGCTCTAGAATCGTAAACGAGAAGACAGGCCGAGAGCTCGCTAACGCGTCCTATTGTTATGCAATTTGGCGCTTTCCGCTTACATGTGATGATTTCATAAAATCTACAGCTTATCAAAGGAAGGTAACTATGATGACGCTGTAAGATATGAATGATGCAAATGAGCATGCCCGTGTCCAAATACCTAACACCATGTCTATCTCTAGAGATTATCTATACAATAGCTAGGTATAATAATTGCCTGAAAATATACACGCGTACGTAGGTAAATACAGGTGACGACCATCTTTATTGGGACGCGTTGGTGAATTCAGAGTTTATAATATGATGGGTATAAATAATGCCTGGACCTGTGCGGAGAGCAGAAATCTGTGAAGAAAAATCGTGGTTTTACTTCCAGTGGAAAATTAGGTGGCCCAAAGTATTCGTGTAAAGCACTGTTCAGGTCAGTTGCCGCATTCGTAAATCAAAATTGCGATCGTTTTACTATTTGCGTAGCTCCTGAACACATGGGAGCAATGGTGAGCCTTATGGTGGCTGTGTAAGCTATAAAAAAGACAAGACGTGTCTAAGAATAGAATGGGAAAGTGCGAACGGCATAAAAAGCTTTAAAGTAGACAGTAAGTTGTGGGGCAGCCATTTCAAAATGACAAAATGCTTACGAAATTTAGTTTAAGCTATACTATGGCTTTTGACGAGATGACCGTACGTAGGAGCAGCTTCTATTATTCACTAGGACCTAATTGCGAAAAAGAATATTCAGACTGTTAAATCGAAGCATTTAGAGTGAAAGATGTGGGTGAGCTTGGAACAAACTGGAGGCAAGCATGAATGCTTGTCCGCCGAAAGTGCCTAAAAACGTGGCTCCCCTGCGGGAGCGACGCATGGGTTATTATAGAGAACGCAGCAGGAGACGTGCAGTTAGTCTACAAGGCTAGATAATGGCAACAGCGAGGCAGCCGTCTAGCTATATGTATGCTATTAGAGGACATGTAAACTGTGATTATAGTAACGCTGCTGTAACGGTGACGCCAAAATGTCCGTGGCCACCTAGAGAACAACGTCATCGCTCACAAGAGAATAACACACCCCAAAAAGAAGTGCAGAGTCAAAGTGGAGAGCGAGCAGAGATTTGATATAGAAATAGGTTAGTATTCTTCTTTCAAGGAATGTGTCGTGCCGAACACAAAATGAAAGCTACGAGAGAACGATTAGTTTTATAAAAAAAAATTTCGTTCAAGTAATAATAACAAGAAAATAGAATGTAAAAAAGAGAGGGGTGAATTTTTAGCGCTAAGACTAATGGAATCATGTAAATACAAGTGGAGCATAGTGCTTAATAAAATGGTAATTATGTACTTCCTTAGGGGTAACCTTATCGAGAAGAAAGCTTTCAAGTCTTCAAAAAAGGTCGTACGTGTTGTGTTCCACCGCTTATAGGTTAAGCGAGTGCGACTGAGCAAATAAGATCCCCGACATTTGTATAGATATCCATAACAACATTATATTAGATAAATCTTATTTCAGACTTCCTTAATGCTGTTTCAGATACATAAAATACCTACGGTTATACACTATAGTTTTCTACAAATACGTATGCTCGGTCGGACAGGATATCATACTAGCTCGTCGATTCAGTTAATACGTAAAATGGTAAATGTCTAGTACGCAGTAAATCATAAAATATTTTGCAGTGCCGTAAAAGCCAGCTACTTTTCTATACGCCTCTAGAACAGGGGTTTCACATAAGAAAATGCGTGGCAGCAATAAACTAACACACATACAGCACACACACACACACACAGTACAGATACAACACACATACATAGATGAAAGGGTTGCTATTCGGGAATAAAAGAGAAAGTGCTGGTTAAAACGAATTGGCGCTGAAGCATTACGGCTAGGGTATGGAATAAAAATGCCAATAAGGGACTTCGTACTGTTTCAAAAATGACTTCTATTTATTAAGAAAAAATGTATATGATGTTGTACATAAATAAAGCCATAAATGAATCCTTCCATCTGCGTTCTTTACTGCAGATGATCGAATGACATTATGAAGACAATTAAAATGAACACCAAGTTACGAGGTATCGGTAATATTTCCTGTCTTTTGTCTGAATACTGACAGAAAACTATTATGCGTAGGCTGTGTGCGTAGAGAATATACGTAGACTGTCTATGTGATGTGAAATGTAACCACATATGTATGCTGTAACAGCATAATCGGTGAATTCAGGGAATGCAATATGTTTCGCTGCTTTTTGGTGAAGATTTTTCTTCAATACAAATATCTTTTCGCCTCTTTCCACCTTTTGCTTCAAATGTTAAAGGCTCGATCATGAAGCTGCAACCTGCAGATGCCAGATTACCGGTGAAGAGCCAGGTTATCGGCGAACCAGGTCGTGACTATCAGTTATCATGAAGCACCAAAATTTTAAATTGTTAAGGGCCCCGCTCGTCCGATTCGTAACTCTGTTTTTTAAGAGCTTACGAAACTGAAACGTAGCAAACTTCTGTAGCAAATTAACTCAAGCATGCGAATACGACTGATGTGAAGGTAAAAAATACTCCATCTTACCTTCACTGTTTGAAAAAACTGAGTGCTAAAGCAACCCCCATGCAGGTTAAAGCAAAACATGTGTCAGTAGTGAAAACCGTCATAGGCAACACCTGATTGTCAGGAAGTACTGATCAGGAAGTATGTCTGAGTCTCCTTGATACAATTGTAATCCCTAAGAGACCTGTTTGAGAAGAGAAGCAGAAAATGAAAAATAAGATGGAATGTGCTTTAGCCTGAGAAGAAAGACATATATATCATCGAAGCGTAATAATCGATCAGTGAAAGTTATTAACTTCTTATTGACTCCAGTGATGTCCTTCAGGTTGTGTGCCGTGAAGTTATCATGTGTCTGCTAAGCCGCGTTAATGAGTTTAACCCATTGGTGGTTGCGTTATATAACTTATACCTGCTATCAGAACCCACATCCTTCAAACCTTCATGATAGGTTCCCTTATTTAAATATACCTAAGTCTAACACCTAAGATGGTCAGGTTTGAAATATTATTACCCAGACAGGCACTAGTTTTCCTTTAATTTATTTTAATGCTGTGACGGAGGGCTTCAAAAAATCGTGTATTAATCATAGTGCTATGCCACTATGTATGTTATAAGCTATCTTTACAGGAAACTGGCGCGGTTCGGTCAACTCCATGTTTTTTCGAATCATCATTTCGTTGCCTTGCTATTCGATGGGTCCTCTCCGGCGATACGGACCTCTTCATCGGAGACTCATGTCTCTCGGTGGCATGGCAGGGCCTCCTTTGAACAATTTGCTGAGTTCGTAGCTTCCACTGGCTGGCGGTGTGCGACACAGTTGTTGTATGCTTTCTGAAAACCACCTTATCGCGGATACAGTAGTTGCTGCGGGGTTGTTTTTGAAGGCAGTTCGGTTTCTCATTCAATTAAGTTGACTTTAAAGTCGCTCGGAATCTCCGACAACTCAGACGTAACATGGGTAAACTGTACAGATATAAATTTACTTCAGAACGTTCCAAGGCAGCCTATACTCTTCAACTCTAAAGATAGGCCTCACAGCTTACCAGAACGTCATATTATATCAATTGCTTTGTGGAGTCACGGAGTCACGCCTTCCAGCTGTAAAAGTTCATTAATATATTTTGTGATAAAAGTAAATTTAGATCTCAGCTGCCGCCTGTGAACGATTTCGATTTCAGAGGTCACCTTCAAAGTCTTGAGGCTGTTGCTGAGGAGTTCAATAGGCACTTTGCGACTGCATTGAGCTGGTTACGGTGGCCTCCCTTAATATTGAAACCTAGGTTCGAGCACACCTTGCGTCAATTTGAAAGGCTTCCCACGCTTCTTTTAGGCTATGTAACGTTACTGAATACGAAGTCACGACGTTTCTTGCGGATACTGAGGTTGGATGAGAGAGTCTGATACCACAAATGTGCCTAGAAAACTACTAGAGAACACCAGGTATACCTAGCCCCAGCTAATCCCATCTATCGCGTCCTTTGGCTGGTGTTATAAACTTATCGTTCAACAGTGGCCTATTTGCAACCAAACTATCTGACTATCTTTGTGTGTCAACAATTTCCGTCTGATTATTTACTATACGACTGAGAATAAGCTAGTTTTCCTTGAAGTACCTTTGGATGTGGTGGCTGCCTCTAGCCTTTAGATCTGCATCATCCTATGTTTCTGAAAATTTCGGAGTGCCTTGGTTATTCACCGTCAACGATTGACTGATTCAGGTCATAACTCTACGGACGAAGGCAGACGGCGCAAGTTGGTAATAGTGAATCTAGTCGGCAGGTTGTTAAAGTTAGAACATCTCAAAGCTTGCTGCCTGAGTCATATATGTTTAATGTCATTGTAAATTTAATTCTGTTTAAAATCTCGGTGGGCAATTTCTGCGATATAATAGCCTGTGCAAAATACAACCCTGTTGTTGTTTTGTCTTGAACGCGCCAGGCAGTGCAATGATAATTGGACCTTTCTGGAACATGTTGAGATGTCTTTAAAACTTTAAAGTCTTTTGATCTGGTCGTCAACGCAAATAAAACGGAAATTGTTTTGTTTCGTACATTTCAGGGAATCGCCAATGTACAACGAGTCTCATTTGGTGGTAGTCAACTTGAGCTAAACTATTACGTGATTGGGTTAATCCCTACGGAGTCGATAAATTGGCAAGCTCATTTATCAACACAGGCAGCCAAATGTTAGGCTACTATTGCGGTACTTTGAAGGCTCAAGCATATCGCAATTCTACTCGAGGGTCTTATGCCTGTTTTATGTTATGCACTTCGGTCTGAGACGGAGGCTACCCACGAATATCTCGCAGGGCACAAATCATCCACAACGATGCTGTTAGGGTGATTTTTGGCAAAAGCCATAGGGTTTTGCTGGCTGATCTTTGCTAGTCGTATGACCTACTTCCAATAAAAGGATTATATAGGATGCGAGTCGTTCTTCTGACACTCAAGGTGGCAAAGGAAAGGATTCCGTCCGGGAGCTTTACTGCGGTCTCCAGTCGGTCCACTCGTATCAACTCCACGTCTGTGATATCCGTCGTTTCAAGGGAGTCCCACTTTAGCCTCGCGTCTGCCGTCAATTTGGGCTCAACAGGCACTCACCTCTGCTAGTCAGTTCTCTATATATAATGTAGATAATGTAGATGATGTATATAATTGTGCTTCCGGTTGAACTTTACTACAAATATTTGAGGCTTAATGTCTCCAGTAACTGTGATATTATTGTCATTATTTTTTATAGGAACTTAAGCGGTGTAAAACTTGCAATTTCGTCAATAAAGCAGCATTTATATTACATTGTTGTATTGACTCTGTTTTAGCAAGCGTCTACTAGGGAGGTCGTGACAGGGCCCACAAGATAACCTCAGATCTGCAAGTAGCATGGCTTTAATTAGGTTCGACGTTGAATTATGTAAAGTCAAGCTGATCATGATTACTTCCTCGGCTTTGCTACGTGTTATGGATTACTGCAACTGGCAACGTATACATATTAGCGGCTTCGGCTTCTCGGTACGTGAACTTCAATGACGTATTATGTGAAAGGCATCGATGCAAAGGGACTCTTAACTTTGTATAAACATGCTTATAGTCGCTATACGAATAACACAGAGACGAGGTTTGTAAACGATTCCGTTGAGGTGTATTGTTTGAGTCGCAGTTTTCGATCTAGTTTAATAAACTGTCAAATATTTCACACAGACAAAACTAACTATCGTACAGCTATGAGATCTACAAAAGTTGAGCATACACGCCACTAAAGAATAGGACACAGTCGTATCGACCGAACGCTGGTAAATATGAAGCTCTATTCTTTCTTTCGTTCTGTTGAGACCCTATAATGATTTGAATGACGTGAACAACTAGACAACGTCGTTAGACTCGTGTGGTTATAGTATGTATCAGTTTATACAGACACAAAAAGGGATTGACATTTTGTGGAACGTTCTCCTTTGGTACCTAAACTCTCAAGTTAATTCTTGATAATTTAATGTTAGTGCAGAAATTTAGAAGAAAATATCGTGGAAAGCAGTCCAAGGCGAAGTGTACGCAAGGTCATAGTTGTGCTGCAAACCAACAGAAGCAATGTGTCAAACGATGTAACACCATGCTGATTCATTCCATAGCCGTTAGCGGAGCGACGGAAACAGTGCCGACTAACTAAGGCTGGAACCTAACGGCAAAGGACGTTGGCTATTTGAACCGGCATTAGAACGAGGCAAATGGAACGGGGAAGGTTTGGAGATCAGGCAAGAACAAGCAGAGAAGGTACGGAAACCGACTATTCCCGTTCCCTCCTGGACTATTACTCGTGGAGAGCAAAGATGCCGAGAGACAAGTGAGGATCATGCTTGCAACTGGACAGCAGCAGAAAAAAGACTGTGGCGGCGAGCGACAAGAGTGACACTTGATGTCCGTATGAGTCTCACGGCGTGGTGTTCGTTTGGCTTTTTCAGGATGTGTATGGACGTATGTATGTGCGGATAGTCTGGCTTAAATGGAAGACTTCCTTAGCGGCAAATCTCTCGATCTTTCCCTCTCTAAAGGCAGTTTACTTCGGCCGACGGAGCTCCTGGTCGGCAGCACGAAATCGTTCGCGGTGTCGACTGTCGTCCTCGTACGACTCGGGATCCCGTCCCTATCACCCCACGCTCTAGCGGCACTAAAAACACTCATCAATCGACGGGATGGAACGAAACGTAACGGAGGTGTCACTGAGTAGAGTCTGCGTCGTCGGCTGGCCCGAATCCTCCGGGTCCGCTCTGCCTCCCGCGAACGACTAAATGGAAGAGTGTAGCAGACACTAAGGGCAAGGAGAGAAGAAGCTGGCTTCATTCATTTCCCGGAAGTCTTTCTCGGTCAGGAGATGTCCTCGGTCCCCCTGTGTTCGAAACATCCGAGAGCTGTTCGTGTGTCGCAGCGTCGTCGTGTTGTCACAAAGTCGAGAGGATAGAAGAAGCTCAGACCGTCAGGACATTCAGGGGGCACAGTGGGGCAAAAATGGTAAAAGCGGTGACGAAACCAATTGCCGCTTCGGCGACGTCCGACGGAGGCGTTTTTGTCGACGCGTTTCGCCGACTCATTAGCCCGGCCGTCGTTGGCCGGCCAGGCCTTTGCGTCTCGAAACTGCGTGTCACACTCCCGCGCCCGTAGACACTTACGATATTCCCCGGTGAAGCGGCGTCCACTTAAAGAAAGAAGGCATTATAACCATCGTGCACATCGTGCATCGAAGCCGTCGTGTTAAATGATGATCACCAATACAGTATCGAAATTGTTGTTGCTTATAAACGGTGAAGAGATAGAGGACGACAACCAAGAAAAGACAACCAAGTAGGGGTTGTAGCTGGACCCTCCGCACACTAATAATTCTGCGTCCATGAGCTATTGTCTAGATTTCTTGATTTTCGTAGATAGTTATAGAGGGCGCGAGAAGGATATGTGCTGAAATATAACATGATGAATAGGCACGTGTAGTTAGATATACAATCAGGTGGGTCAATTGTGCCGCCACCGAAACATGATATGATGAAACGTACAAGCACTCTCGTTAACGCGGCATGGCGACCGTCCAAAACTGAACCAAACTGACAAAATTAGGACGTTAATTTTAAAATCCGTAGATGACGATAGGTATGACGGAAGATTCGCGCCTATTATAGATACATTTACTTTTTAGAGCAGACAAAGTTCACTAGAGAAATCGGGGGTATGGTACAATGCGTAACGCCGCCGAGGATGGTGTTGCAATCGAGTGTCACCATAAGTCATCGATACAAAATGATTTACAACCACTGCGAACACTGATACTCCTCTCAGAGGATAAAAGGGTAAAGAAGGCTAAAGAGAAAACGAATCATAGGTTGTTTTACCTTTTTTACTAATGGGCTGTTGTGTTTTCACATTTGGACTATGTTTCACACGCAACCCACGTAACAACTCATGCTAGCCTACAAGCTAGCTCACGAAGCGTTCCGCTGCCACACGAATTTTCGAAATTCAAATATGACACTAAAGCAATTTTCTTTTTGGTCATCTTTGTGGGCATGAGATACCTTTGTAATTTTGTACATTTGAAGTCTTAACATCGAACGCCTCCGAGTGACATTTTGATTGTATTTGGTAGCCCCAGCTACTCTTATTCTCAGACGATGGCACGGTTTACAGAGTATACCAAAATTAGCGACACCGGGTCACTTGCGGTCGAGATTTTTGTAATTTTTTGTTTGAAAGCACACATTATGATCATTTGTTTTAAATATTGGCGTTGATTAGTTAGTTATTTTTGGTTTGGGTATTTTTATGTAAATTTCTAGAATAACAGAGGATTAAGCGCGTAAGAGAGATTCAACAGAAAGTTAGTTTCGAAATAAAACACAAACACAGTTGAAAATGCGTGGGATGTTTTATTACAAACCAGATACTTGTATGATTATCCCATAAATAAGAAGGAATGTTTTAGAGGGTATTTTAATTGGCTATTCATTGGTTTATATGTGAATGAGAATTAGAAAAAAAGCGCGTTTTTATTTTTTGAGCAAAGTAACCAACAAGTACATGGCTTTTAATGCAAATCCATGTACCACCTCGTTTGTTTTAAATTGGCTTTTTTAAAAATAAACCTGATTAAATATATCGTACACATATTTCTATGCTATGTCAAATTGACGTAACGTATGAAAATTAACATTAACTACGCCTAAACGATTCGTCACCACCCCAATTCTTTAATACTTAACCGCTGATTGAAAAAAAACCTTTAACCACAAATTATTTTATGAACGTTTTACAAAATTGATTATTTTTTGGCCACTTTCTACACGCATACACACACCAACACACGCACAAACACGAACTCCTATTGAAATAGAGAGAATAACAATACTTCAAATGAATGAGAGAGTAGGCAACGTCCGTTGTATCTATAGTATGGATATACTGCGTAGACCTACTTGTGTAGGTTTGGTTACGTAGTTGCATTAAATCTAACGAACTCAACATAGTTCTGCGCAACAGAAGATCCGTCTCTAATCGTTATATAAGCAATTCTTGCACAACTCAACAAAGCTACTTATGTCAATCTAATTCAAATGAATTTTTCTTTTGTTGAAATAGAGGAGCTAATACAGCTCGATTTAGATTTAATACAGCTTTCAGATTTCACGACTTTTATGTGAAGGCCATACATTAAAACGTACATCATATAAGAAGTCCGGTTACAGCGTGTCTCAGTGCCCATCTGTTCTTTCTACTCATAATACTACATTAATACATTGTATGTTTCAAACCAATTTAGCTAATCTAAGCACGCTCAAATTAGCTTTATTACCCCACAATACGCCACAAACACATATGGTTATTTTTTTAATCGCGCACTGCCTTCCATTATTGTAGGCCTTCTTTATTTTGTTGTGCTGCTCAAATATATGACGAATTCGTCAAACGTGTCCGCAGACCTTAGAGTTTTGCTGAACTTTTTGGGATGAGCTGTCCTCATCCTTTCCGGACAACCTGCAGTTCAATGTTGCTCTTTGCGAGCCCACACCTCGTGTGCACTTTGGTAAACAACTTTATGTCTTTTCTAATAGAATAATGCCTTCTAAACTAAAATGAATTACTAGACCACAGATGGACAGACGTGCGGTTGCTCGATGTGGGCTCATTGAATCGCATGTAGGCAGAGGAAGTGTAGTGCCTAAGTGCGTGAATAATCCAGGTACCACAAAAGGTGCGTCTATATATCACAAACTTCGCTTTTTTGCTAAATGTCAAGAAAGTTGAAACATACGCTTTCATAAAGCTACCAACAAGCGTGGTTCGGCTATACGTTTTTGAGTTGCATTACCTAGTTTCAAAGGGATACTAATTCTACTTTCAAACCTGGCAGTGTCGAAGAACACATACAAGTTTAGTGGGTTTGTATGTATGAAATTATTCACTACGAATTCCAAATAACAACCCAAAAAAACGGAGCATTCACTACATATACTAAGGGGTAAAATAAAACAACCTATTCTCCAAGTCTGACGGTATATTGCGCGAATCTACGTGAAGCCTTAACCATTTGCCAGAAAGCGCAAACGTAATGAAAGGAGGCATATACTCGCTAATCGTTCTTGTTGCGTTTCTTGTGCGCTCAGTTCTCAGAAGCTGTAAGTCATGGCGCAACTGGAGTGATCACGAGCTACAACTGGCTGCCGTGAAATTACATCGTCAAGAGATGTCCGCTTCAATATTAAGGTTCGAAATTCAAATATGACACATAAAGCAATTTTCTTTTTGGTCATCTTTATGGGCATGAGATACTTTTGTAATTTTATACATTTGAAGTCTTGACATCGAACGCCTCCGAGTGACATTTTGATTGTATTTGTTAGCCCTAGCTACTCTTATTCTCAGACGATGGCACGGTTTACAGAGTATACTAAAATTAGCGACACCGGGTCACTTATGGTCGAGATTTTTGTAATTTTTTGTTTGAAAGCACACATTATGATCATTTGTTTTAAATATTGGCGCTCATTAGTTAGTTATTGTTGGTTTGGGTATTTTTATGTAAATTTCTAGAATAACAGAGGATTAAGCGCGTAGGAGAGATTCAACAGAAAATTAGTTTCGAAATGAAACACAAACACAGTTGAAAATGTGTGGGATGTTTTATTACAAACCAGATACTTGTATTATTATCCAATAAATAATAAGGAATGTTTTAGGGGGTATTTTAATTGGTTATTCATTGGTTTATAAGTGAATGGGAATTAGGAAAAAAGCGCGTTTTCATTTTTTTGAGTGAAGTAACCAACAAGTACATGGCTTTTAATACAAATCCATGTACCACCTCGTTTGTTGCAAATTGGCTTATTTCAGAATAAACCTGATTAAATATATCGTACACATATTTATTGCTATGTCAAATTGACGTAACGTATGAAAATTAACATTAACTACGCCCAAACGATTCGTCACCACCCCAGTTCTTTAATACTTAACCGCTGATTGAAAAAAACCTTTAACCACAAATTATTTTGCAAACGTTTTACAAAATCGATTATTTTTTGGCCACTTTCTACACGCATACACACACCAACACACGCACAAACACGAACTCCTATTGAAATAGAGAAATAACAATACTCCAAATGAATGAGAGAGTAGACAACGTCCGTTGTATCTATAGTATGGATATACTGCGTAGGCCTACTTGTGTAGGTTTGGTGACGTAGTTGCATTAAATCTAACGAATTCAACATAATTCTGCGCAAGAGAAGATCCGTCTTTAATCGTTACATAAGCAATTCTTGCACAACTCAACAAAGCTACTTATGTCAATCTAATTCAAATGAATTTTTCTTTTGTTGAAATAGAGGAGCTAATACAGCTCGATTTAGATTTAATACAGCTTTCAGATTTCACGACTTCCATGTGAAGGCCATACATTAAAACGTACATCATATAACAAGTCCGGTTACAGCGTGTCTCAGTGCCCATCTGTTCTTTCTACTCATAATACTACATTAATACATTGTATGTTTCAAACCAATTTAGCTAATCTAAGCACGCTCAAATTAGCTTTATTACCCCACAATACGCCACAAACACATATGGTTATTTTTTTAATCGCGCACTGCCTTCCATTATTGTAGGCCTTCTTTATTTTGTTGTGCTGCTCAAATATATGACGAATTCGTCAAACGTGTCCGCAGATTTTAGAGTTTTGCTGAACTTTTTTGGGATGAGCTGTCCTCATCCTTTCCGGACACCCTGCAGTTCAATGTTGCTCTTTGCGAGCCCACACCTCGTGTGCACTTTGGTAAACAACTTTATGTTTTTTCTAATAGAATAATGCCTTGTAAACTGAATTACTAGACCACAGATGGACAGACGTGCGGTTGCTCGATGTGGGCTCATTGAATCGCATGTAGGCAGAGGAAGTGTAGTGCCTAAGTGCATGAATAATCCAGGTACCACCAAAGGTGCGTCTATATATCACGAACTTCACTTTTTTTGCTAAATGTCAAGAAACTTGAAATATACGCTTTCATAAGGCTACCAACAAGCGTGGTTGGGCTATACGTTTTTGAGTTGCATTACCTAGTTTCAAGGGGATGCTAACTCTACTTTCAAACCTGGCAGTGTCGAAGTACACATACAAGTTTAGTGGGTTTGTACGTATGAAATTATTCGCTACGAATTCCAAATAACAACCCAAAAAACGGAGCATTCACTATATATACTAAGGGGTAAAATACAACAACGTATTCTCCAAGTCTGACGGTATATTGCGCGAATCTACGTGAAGCCTTAACCGTTTGCCAGAAAGCGCAAACGTAATGAAGGAAGGCATATACTCGCTAATCGTTCTTGTTGCTTTTCTTGTGCGCTCGGTTCTAACAAGCTGTAAGTCATGGCGCAACTGGAGTGATCACGAGCTACAACTGGCTGCGCTGAAATTACATCGTCAAGAGATGTCCGCTTCAATATTAAGGTTTGTCGCAACAGCGAGCAAAGGAAAGCGTTGTTTACAGCTGTCTTGGTCTTGTCTGAGCAGTGCTTAATTAAATTCTTTTTTGAAACGGGATTAAACCCATTGAACAAAAAGAACCGCGCTGTAAATAACTCAACGGACGCGTATTTCATTCTGTCCTCATCATCAGCACTGCTTTGCAAGATTAAGCTCCTCAACAAGTAGATAATTGCCATTGTCTGCTCGGATCGCAAAAGCTGTCCTAATCACGCGTGTCGAAATCCGCGAAGCCTTAGAACACCAAACGTAGAGAACGTGACGATATACCTTTGCTTGGGTTACTTAAACTCCACAGGCGCCTTTCCTTTCTCTGCGGTCCTGATCTGTGTTGGGACAGTCAAAGTTTTTTTTTTGTATGCTTTTAACAATTCATGTTTCATGTTCATTTCGGTCAAGCACGTATTGATTTAATTAACTACTTGTTTATATATTCTAAAAAACTGGAGAAGAAGAAGATAGGGACTATACGACAAATGACACATGCGGTCTTTTGCGCTTTACGAGGTGAGACTTAAAGCCTTTCGGGTGCTTCACTGTTTTAATCCTGTTATTGTAAAGAGGAGACACGGACGTATTCACGTGAACATATTTGTACATTAGCAAAATAGGTGAAAAAGAACTAAAGTATGCCAATAAACTAATATTCCGAATGGGCTTTTGCCGCAATACGTTGGATTATCAACACAACAAAGTACGTTATATTCTTGACAGTCGGTTTTCTAAATTCCCGGCAGTATCCACTGCTGCATTAGAATGGTTTTCTAAAATACCCACGTTCCGTCACATGACACGTCTGTCCTCATACGGGAGTCAGGTTTTATTGAAGCAAGAACAAATAGTGGTTGAAGTACGTGCATGTTCCAGTCTTTTGTACAATCGTATTTTGTTACAAAATCGAGTGATGCTACATAGCATAACATGAAACTAATCTTAATTGAGCAGTAAAATTAAGAGGTTACATTTAAAAACGGTTTATAGGTTACCCTCTACTAGTCTTTTTGCCTGCTAATATTTGAAAGGAATTAAAAAAATGTTATTTCAGTAATTCAGAAAACATACTGATTGTATTGCGTGTTGTACAGAACCTACAAAAAAGCGTTAAGTCGAATATTACAAAGTACTCGCTTCTTGTCAGCGCTTGATTTAAAGTAGTATTAGCTTCAAGAAGTCGTGCACCACTTTTTCACTGTCCCCTGCACTATAGAGCTGATAAAGTGTCTACATTTACTTCAGTCTATCAAAGTAGTCTTTGACCACAACTAGCATGCGTAAGTTTTCTGTAGAGTTTAAGCTCTATATATGCAATCAGAATTAAATAAAGTATTCGATATATAGGTGCTTTGTTGTCCGGATACATTATTTGGTTGTTTGGTCTACGTGCAATTTATTTCATGACTCGGATGTACACGCAAATTGTCGGATCAAAATAGACACCTATTTTGCATACTCTGTTTTCGCTCACAGACCAAAACCCCAGCTTTGCTGCACTCGGAACAGGCGCCATCGCAACATTCCTGGCTTCCCTTTGTTTTTGACGATATGGTACATCTTTGTGGCTTGTGCTACACAAGCCACAAAGGCTTGTGTGGCTGTGGTTTTAAGG
>MNPL01018875.1:26132-53233 GCA_002081605.1 Tropilaelaps mercedesae
GTTGATAGATGCTATATCACCGATGCAATATCGTCGATACGCACTGAAACAATAGACGCTGAGGACCACTGCCGGTTCAGAGCGACCTATATATATACCGATGACTCCTGCAAAACTGCTGGATGAACCCACCCGTCAGAGCTCGGCCAGAGATAGTCAATCAAAGAAGATAATACGATGGCAGCCACTTCTCCCTTCGTTTGGCTGCTTATTATTTCTTTTCTTCGTTCTCGGTGAAACAGACGTGATTCTAAACAGATTCAGATATATCGGGCGTTGGGTTGGGTGAGACCCTTCAAATCAAGGTACAAGATTTTTTATGATAACTTTGACACTCGAGTTTGAATATTAGTAGACTCCTCTCAATATACCAACTAGCGTGCGTAGAGTTGCAGGACCTTCCGGTGACGTGTGTTTGAAGCCCTTAGGCAAAGCTACTAATTGAAAAAACGTCTTATAGGAAACGTGTCAACATCTGGAAACAGAGCGTCGCGTTTACAAATTTAAGTCTTACATTTGTGCTGTTTCAGAATCTACGAACGGAGGAGGATGTGATAACGACATGACACATTTATTGTAATCCTGTACTGTTCATCCAGTTAACTTGGCAACATGGTAAAGGCCCGTAGTGTGGACTGAGTCAGTTCGCGCACAAAAAGCTACTGAGCTCCGTATGTTGTACGACTTGATAATTCCCCGGAGGAATCCGGCTGGATGGCGGATGAACTGGTACGACGCGGTGTTATCTGCACGAGAGTGTAAAAAATGCCGCTGTGTTGCCCTGTTCGTGCTGATCTCATAGCCAACCGGCTGGAGAAGGGATGCCGAGTAGCTAAAGAGCATAATTACCGTTGAGGGTGCTTGCCCTGCTGGACGAGTGGTTGTAATGTGATAACGGCTCCCAAAGTGACTCTTCACGTTCGTGTTTGCAGAGACGTCTTCGCCGGTTTCAATGCTGTTGAGGTAATTCAACAAGTAACAACGTAGTAGATTACCGTAGTCACGGTCACCTGTACGGTGTAGAGAAGATAACGTCTGATGAAAGAGGGAGCATTTAAAATACTTTAGGTTTACCCAAAGCTGGTAGGGCATAACGGTTTTTGTTGGAGGAGGCCTCCGGTTAACAAAACGATAAATTACAGTGACAATCAATCTGCTTGGGCGATCGCTTCTAGAAAATTATGCTTTATGAAAAGAACTGATGATCCATTTTGCATGGTAACAGCAGCCAAGCAGTTGAGTGGCAGCAGAAAGGCACATGTTTAAACTTTGAAATAAACCCGCAGCAGATCGTTACGAATGGCTTGTTGCGGCCTTTTTAATGATAGACATATTGGAGGCACCATATCGCATAAATTAGAGCTATTTCAATAGATGTAGCTATAATATTGAGTAATGGAATAACAGCGTAGGTTGCGAAATATCTAAAGGTGACTTTCATACACATGCGATATCAGGATAGTCGAACGATTCCTCCCGCTGACAATTTTTTTAGCGAACAACAGCACTTCAAAAGCTGTCCACTCGTTAAATTACGAGTTTAGTGCCGGTTTTTCTGTTTGTGTTCTTATGCACTTGCGGTATATTTATACCATTCAAAGAGATACGCAATACACATTAAAATACTAACAATCATATATATATATATAATCCGCACATCTAGCTCAGAAAATAAGTCAGTCAACGTTTAAATTGGCAATGCATTGTTTTTGCATATATGACCTAATTTAGGCATTCGCTGTTTTGAGCTCGGTGCATAATTTCAAACTTCATCCATACAGAGGTCATACATAAAATGCTAAGCAGACAAATTAAATGCATAGGTACAAATAAGCCACAAATATTGTGTTATACAGTGAAGGTTCTCCGAAAAGATCTTTGAAAAAGCAACTCCCTGAAATGAGCTGACACAACGTATCAGATGTTTCAACTTTTGTTGAATGACTTTTCAGAGGTTTACAAAAATACTTATGGCTGAAATATTTTCTAGTTCTAAATCTTTAATAGCTAACTTTCATTCAAAATATAACTAAGTTCCCTAAAAGGCAATTTATTCGCTATTAATGGTTGATGAAAAAGTTTGAAAAGTACCGTAACGTATGCATGGCATATTTTACTGGATCGGTCTAGAGCTGCTTTTACCAATTCTTAATATTTAATTCTGACTGGAACCAGGACGTCAAGTAAAAACTCATACAAAACGCTCACAGACACCCCCTTTTTGCTTTCTTGTGTGTTACAATGGATCGATTCAGCGATTTGTTTGAGACCAATCTGTAGAAACGAAAAATAAATAAAACTCATCGTACTGGCTAACCAAAAAGAGCGCCAGATTGTTAAGATCAATCTCACAGCCAGCGACATAGTATTGCTCCCTCGTTCTTAGCGCACGACTGAAGTCGATGCAAGTTCTGCCTTGGCCGGCCTTCCAGCTGCCGTATGCTCAGAGCTCCACACTCAGTCGAACCAAGGTCACGTTCGTTCCTCGAAGTCAGTGCGATTTCGTCGCTGTGTTTACCCTCTAAAACACCCACATACATGAACGACCGGCCGAGCCATCAATGTTCTTTTTGTGTTGATATCGACAAAGCAACGGGTGGATTGATTTCTGTTGGTGTCTCGGTTGTCTTGACCGAGGAATATGCGTGTGCAAGCAAACGACCCAATCAAGACTAAGGTTACAGACGAACGAATCCATTCTACTGTGTATACTCCACAGCGTCTCCTGTAACAGAAGTGCGCTGTATGATAGCTTGTACACACCAATTCCTAAACGTGGCGTGGCATTGTGTGCATTCTCAGAGTCCTTTCCTTCGGAGGTCGTTTTTTTTATTAAATTTTCCATGTATGAAAATTCCCAGAGTGTCCTCCAAATAACTCATTTGTTTAGATTTTGTGTATATACTTTCTATATTTTAAACCGTAATAATATTCAAGTTGCAGAGTTATGTAATGAGTATACCTAGTTTCTGATTGGCCTAATTTGGCCTTATCTTATCACAAATTGTAAGCTTGCTCGTTCCAATCGGGAACTGATGAAAAAATATGTGCGTTGTTCAAGTATGAAGCGTAATTATTTTCTAAAGCTCAGCTTAAATCTTCCGCGTTAGATAAATGTGTAGACGTGTCCAAACTACGTGCACGATATATCTACAGGGAACTTAGCGCAAAACAATTCCCTGAACGCTCCTGGGACAAAACCTGCCAGACATCAAGTGCAATCGCCTCGGACGGACCATCGGTGGATGACTACATTTAACTGCCATGGAAGACGACGAGCTTAAACGCAGAAAGTTAGTTGCCCTCTGCGACCAGAAAATGCTTCCTGCAACTTATCATTTCCGCTGTTCTATTCCTTTGGGTACTTCGCCTTAGAGTTCCTAACGCTCTTTTGTTTGACAACTCTGAGTTGCGGGAGTTGAGAACACGGAAATCAAATGTTCTTTCTATTTATATCATGAGGAAGAGATATGCTTATACCGGATAGTGTGCATCGAGCAAAAACCATTTGTTGTTTTTTCAAACTAGAATACGAAAGTGTCGTATGACTATAGCCATTTAGGCCCTCACACTCCCACTTTGAAAAGTAGGCAAATCTCAACAACTTTTAGTAAAACTAGTAAAGAAAGTATGTGTAGGGTTTAAATTTTAGTGAATACTGCACACACTGAAACAGCTGTGGGAAATTCGGGCCATACACACACTCCACAAAACACTCCGAGATTGCATAGCACGCCTTGCTATAAAACATGCTCGGGCATTGTACGGCCGTTCAAGCATTTCGTGGTACCCGGGCTTCGTGCTCGGTCTAGGGTAATGTAAATTGGCACACAGAATGGTTTTTTCTCTGTCTTTACGTCAGCTCCTTGTGGCTTTGTACAGTCAGTCGCTTTTTGATTTATAGCTGTTCCGTTTGCCGTCGAACGAAGTTTGATATTCGTTTCCCTAGCTTTCCACCCCGGGTCAGGAGTGCTGTACTGCCAAAAGTTGTGATGGGGTCCGTTATGATAGCGTTGTTACACGCCGTTGCATTAACGGGCGCCAGCTGGGTTAAACGGCGCAGGAATGACGACTCTCAGGGGGAGTTTCCATTTACTCAAGAGAGTATGACAGAGGAGAGCAAATTCGAAGATGAACCTATCGCCACTGGATCTGAAAGTTTGTCTGCATTCTATTAATACTCATAGGTAGTACATGTGTTTTCAATGATATTTTACAAATACGAATAAACAGTATTAAGGGATAGGATTCATTTTAAATATGCGATTCGTTCAATTGTAAGATTACATATACTTTTGTTTAATTAACGATGTCGTAATAAGATATATTCCGAACTATGAATAAAATTATTCCAATTGCTTCGACTTACAAATGCGCCAGAAAGGATACTTACAACGAGTGGTGGCGTAGGGGCAAAATCGAGGTTTACAGAGATTTTACTGCAAACATTCTGATCCAAACCTTATGGAGTACATGAAAGTGCTAGGCAATTCTCGTCGGTATAGGTATGCGAATAAAGTTAAACACTTTCTAGCATCTGCCGATAAATATCACGGCTCAGAAGTAATATTACACTGATCCTGTATTTTATCGTATTGATATACACGTTAGGAACGTACACATCTTTTAATAAAGAACTGACTCTTCGAACGACTCTCCAATAAATAATAAGTATATCAATGAACGCTCGACAGCGTTGTTGCAAAATTCTCGTTTCATATTCGTGATGTCCGACATGTTAAACTCACGTTTAAATTTAATTTGCTCCGGTTAGCTACTCTTGGCATCATTTTGAGCAACTGTAGTGGGCGAGGGATGAATCCCCACAGCGCGGTATCATAGCACTTTTAGAATAACAGCAAGCTGCTTGGAAAGCCCAATCACCAGCAAAATGCGTCATGTGACTTCCGGTAGGTACATTTATATGCTTTTAAACATCCATAAATTGTGTACAGAATGATCGAAGAACTTATTTTCTATTGACACATGTGTCCTCAAGTGACATTGAAATTCATCACAATATGTGCTTGGTAACGTATTGTGAGCGTTGTATGTGGACGCTGGCCATTCTGATTCCGTTGAGGACTTCTATTATTTTATAACGGCAACAAAGGTTAGCATACGTTATCTTATTTCAATTGGCGCTAATCGAACAAACAGAACAAATGAAATTGCGAATTATACTGTTGTCTTGACCATCCTGCTCGGAGCCGGCGAAATGAAAGTTGGGAACAGGTATGAACCAAAAGAGGATTCACCTTTAGCACAGCTCTATCAGATGGGGAAGTCAATATTTCATTCTAATGGGCTCGCCTTTCTCCAGAAATCGCCTTTGGCGTTTGACTATTTTCCGTCTATTTCCTTTACTACTTCTTCTTCATTTCCGAATGGTGTCGCCCTTTTCCAGATACCTGGCAAAGAACGAACTCAATAGGTGAGACTGCTAGGATTCCATAGAGCGATCCTGCGACTGCATACCTTACGTGGCCAGGGAATGTTTTCTCTTATTGAATGCTCCCGACGACAAATGAGCCACGGGAGGACTCTGGGTTTGTGTTTCTGGATCTCACACAGTTTTTATTTTTCATCACGTTTCACTTCTTTTACGCTTGTCACATTAAAAAAATCTACAGAGAAGCACCACTTTACGCGACAGTCATAAAATTGCAGCGGATAAGCGTCTATCATTTTACTTGTTTGGCTTAATGGGCATGTGCCTTGAAAGACGTTTATGCCAAGTGCCAAAGTTTACCTCAGAATTCACCTTCAAAATCGAGCCAAAGGAAAGAGAATTAATGGTTAAATAGATGAGGTAGATATAAATCTTTGAAAACAAACATCCCCCAAGAGCTCAGGGCTCGTATTAGTAAACTTTTAATTGTAGGATATTTTGCTATACAGCATTGTGACGATAAAAAGGTAAAATCAAGCGAATATTGAGTGACCGTTGACATAATAACTGCGAATAGTGCATGCGAGTTTTGTTAGGAGAAGTATAGTTAGCTGTGATAGAATGCGCATTTCAAAAACACAGCTCGGGATGGAAGGCAGCATATTATTTTTGAGTCTAATCCCAACAACTCAGCCACAGTATACTTCAGGTTAGGGTAACGCGCATATTTTTAATTCAATATAGATAGTTCCGAACCAATGACTAGCTTTTCGTTTACGTCTGCTGCCAAACGGTTTCAGGAGAAAATAAAGCTTCGTGACGTCATTTAGAATCAACAGACAAGTGTACCGGAAAAATTTCGTATGCTCGTAAGCCTATTTTACCAAGCACAAGGCGGTTTTAAACAAACAGTACAGAAAATAAGACAAAAATGAGACGCTGGCTTTAGTTAAACTTGGACCCTGCGTTTACAGCCATGTTCAAAGCAAGCATGATCTAAACATACGTTCTTATTCGGAAAGTCATTCGTTTTAGCAAAAATTGCGTGCACTTAGTGAACTAATTTCAACTGAAAAGGGCGCTAGTTATGCTTCATGATAGGACTGTTGTGCTATATCTACCCACTAATTATTCCAAATGGAGTGGCCAAAAACATACCTAGAAGTCCCTTTGATGCTCGGCACCACCCATTATGTTTGTTGCAATACAAGCAAGTGTGCTGCGTTAATCAAAATGTAATCCTACATTGAAATTCTTAGTCTAACACGAGTCCGAAGTAATATAATTGTTTCGGTTACTATCTAGATATAGCAAAATTCTTACGGTAATGTTTCAATATGTAAATAATGTCGGATGCGCGGCTACAGTTAAAGGCATTTTTGTGAAACACAGAATATAGATCCCAAAGGTGCTTCATTTCGAATAGAGTAGTTAGTTTCTCAACTGACGGCGACTCAGTCTTTGAGATGAATTAATAACAAACTGACCTAGCGACCCTTGTATGTGCGCGCAAACTTTTAGTCTTTAGTTCTTTCCGTGAACCCGGTGTGCTGGCAAAACAAGGCACGTCGAGAGTGGCAAGTCCCTATGGTTGACTACTAACCATGACTCTAGCAAAGTTTCCGAACATTCAGTCTGCAGAGGAACATACAAAGCAGTTCCTCCTTTGTCAAGTAAAAGCTACTCTGCTATGATAAGGCTTACCTTGATATTGTCAACCGATTTCATTTGATGGTCGCTAACTAACAACTAATATCCAGTTTGTGCGTGCAATTTAAAGAAATAGTTTGATGGGATAATACGGGTATAAGACAAATCATGTACGCACGAGCTGATGCTTTGACGAGATGCTTTTCAATTTGTGGCCGGGTCACCTGTTTTTGAAGGTTATCTTCAGAATTTCTCATGCGAATTTTTGGGATCGGTAGTACTAAGTTATTTGACAACGACTAGATACGACAATTTCAATGTGCTGAGTTGGGAGGAAAATTCGACATACCCGCAAGAATAAGGACCGAAACGAATAATGCTAAGCTTGCAAGTATTGATTTTTGCAAACCTCTTTCCGGAAGCAGAGTTTAAGTACTATGGTTGAAGCCTTTAGCGAGTAGGCATTTTACACCACCACAACAAGTACCTTTAGTAGTGATGCCGTGTTCATAATAAAGGATGCGTCAAGATATGAGACATACATAAGGGCGTACCTAGCTTTCTACGCTTAATATTTGATACTTTTACTGACGCTCATTTAGTCTTTATTTAATTTTCAAGTATATCCTTGCAATCTTACAGAAGGCGAGATATCGTTATTCCTTGATTCCATACGAATGGATGCAGACCTTGAGTTCAAGATTCAAGAATCTTTCTATACCTTGCGAATTACGATAGGGACACCATATCATGGGAAAAATCAGCACTCTCTTTTTCAACATTACCCGCATCCTTCCCTTGTATCCGTTAGGAGAGCATACCCCATCTAACGCAGGACGAATATCTTCTACAGAGCATTTTTCTTAAAATGATGAAATTAATAAGACCGAATAATCTTCACAGGCTTGCAGCTCGTAGATGTCAAGCCAGTATACTGGAGTTCTCTTTGACAACAATACCTTCGCTATGCCAGTGTCAGAGAAAAGCTTGGTGAAAAATGGCGCTCTTCCTATGACGTCGGCCATGTGTCGTCGCAACTTTGTCAGCCTATACCGTTACGTCGCACTCACTACTAAAGCTAGCAACGATCGTCCGGGCTCGATGAGGAACGTAGCCGACGAAACGGCTGCACTAACGACGTGTGCGAGAATAGCAATGTTAATAGGATTATTTAGATTTTCTTCGTTCTCTGTTTTCCCTTTTTCGCATCATAATGGAGGTGGCCTTCATTAGCTGGCCCAGCGAATTCGTCCATTTTTATGGGCTCAGAGACACGGCGTTGCAGGAAAGAATTGTCCAGGTTCTTGCGATCATTTTCTGATTGAGACATGTAAAGCCTTTCCTAATTTTAATACAATCATACCTTTCGTAGCTGCTGGCTACATTTAGAATAGCTGTTTGGACGTACGTATATGTATAGCGAGGTGTTTTTAGCTAATGAAGTGTGCCTCAAATATTTCAGATTGTTATTTTTTGCTGACATGCATTTACTAAAGTGCATCGGAGACGTAAAGTGTGTTATCACAAAAATATTTCCATCAGAGAGTTAATTCTAAGGTTTGACATCCATAAAAAGGTATGTTGGAAAATTAACACCCCAATGGCCATTATTGCAGCTTTCACTTTAGAAGATAATCGAGCCTCAATAGAATCAGCCATAGTCAAAACACGAGACAGAACAGACAGTCGCCTATTCACCCCTTCAGGGGTTTTTCAGGGTCATCTTATACTAACACAAAGCAAGAAATAAACGGTTTGCAAACCCTTTCTAATCACACAAATATTAGTAATAAGGTAAAGGCTATTTGAGATAACTCTGGAGAACAATAAGTGATATTAAGGACGTGCTTATGTCGTTAGAGCTCATACCAAGTAGACAGACGCATTGCTACCATAACTGAAAGTCATGATATGTATGTATCGGCAATTGTCTAATAGCCAGTAGACGCATTCTCAAACAAAAGTGTTTGCCGTTCGTCTTTCATCATTCATTTTGAATCATTCAAATTATGCGACCTAGATGGTGACGAAAATTGTTGCGTACGATGGCAGACACTCGTTGTTTCTTTAAATTCATTCCAATTGCAAAATAATTCTACTTAACGGTAATTAAAATAGATCAGGTTGCTTGTAGACAGGTGGGATGAAAGTCACCCATCAGGAAGAATTGCGTAGGTTTTGTGAGACCTTGAGTAGGTGTGATATGGTCTGCGAATCTTCCCCGCCACTATATTATAGGAAAAAAAAAGTTAATATTTCATTCTGATAGTCAGCCTCCTTCTATTGGCCTCTCAATAGCCTGACCGAACCTATCTGCCGATGCCATAGAGAAGAAGGCGTTCTTTTCGTATGCCGCTCCTATCCAAGTCTCTGACAGCGGCACGTTACGCCCTGGGAAACGAGAGAATTATTTCATCCATCTAGTAGTTTATTATTTATCGTATAGCTGTAATCTGGTATGTAAAATGTTGAAGATGCATTCGTTACAACTTTAGTAAGATAAAAAAAAAGGCTACTTTCAAATTCTTTGAGATACTCGTTAAGACTTGAGCTGGCATTGATGACTTTAGCCGTCGGACATAAGTAACTTGCTACGCACTAATGAGTATGTGATGAAAATTCAACTGAATGTATAGGGAGAACGCTTATGTCATATGTCAGCATGTATGGCATGTATGGCATGTATGGCATATGTCAGTTTCAATCAACGATTTTCAAATCTCCATGCACGCCATGCAGTGAATACGTCATGAAATGTATGTGCACAAATCCGATCCTGTGGTGTACCCTCTTTCCATTCAAACGGTCGTAGTGAAAGAACCGCAAAAATTTTGTCAAGATAAAACCGTGACAAAATATTTAATTTGCCACCAATGGTCACTTTTATATAAAATTTAAGTAACGGAAGAGAAAGGAGGTCTATAGACGTCATGTGTAGATTAACGTGAAAAATTTACTTTGTCATTCATCTGTGCTATATGGTTGACGTGTTAATCTAGTTCAGTGCTGAGTTAGTAAATTTTTTGGTGCTTCATTGTTTCCTTTTTCTTCCGTTAATTCGTAATACATTCTGTGACAGATGTTCAGTGTTGCCTTGTCGCGTTGAACCAAGCTAAACTGCGACCGAGTTTACGGGCGCTTGTGCACTGTTACTTATGATATTCACCGCCAGAGGCAGGAGTAGGCGGTAAAAAAAAGCAAATTTCGTTCCCAACACACAAACAAGCGCCGTGCGTCCGAACAACATCGTAAAACAACGAGAAAAACGCGCCTTAAGATTTTCACTCAAACAACTATTTTACCTTTTCAAATGGCTCCACATGGCCGATCCAATTATTTTACCCAAGTGAAGTTAAAAATAAATTTTAGTAGTAACTTTCGGTGGCTGTTAGGTGTTGCCGAAGCCGTCATAGTTTGTTTACCTCGACCTTTCTTTAAATAAAGAAAGCTTAACTACAAGACCAATTTGGGTCTTATACAATCTCATATGATGTTCACACCGGAAATAAAGATTTGGAAATTGGCACTATTTAACGTACCGTTATATTATATCATCATTTATCTTTAACAAAGATATAACAATTCAGTGCCAGACTATATAATTAATAACGGAATACATCGTTGGTATCCAATGCTGAGGCATTCGATGGTTTTGGGATGGTTGATTTGACAATACGGTCTGACCATCATTTTTTAAGAGACAAACTCTTAAAACTTGCTGATCGTGGTCAAAGAAAAAACACATTTGGGTATCATTGCGGAGGTGATGATTTAATCGAAAATGTTAGCGCCGTTCATTGGCCATCCCTTTAGGAGTAGCTGTAGCTATGTCTATGTTACGCATGGGCAGCCTATTGGATATTCGACTGTCTCAAGATTATTTTGCGGTAAAGATGGAAGAGGTTTCGACAAAAGTTAAGAAGTTATACTGAATCTCCTGCACGTCTTGTTGAATCAACGCCTAACTTGACTAGTTGTCGATCCACTTAACAGAATGGCCAATAAAAGAACAAAGTGTCCCTCCACTCGTAAAAATTATGCCTTGGTCCACTACCATTTAGAGCAATCGGCTTCAACCTTCACACATGTTATGCCGGATGGAGTGGAGTTAGTAACTTTATTTCTAAGTAGAACACGATAGCATAACTAAGTGATCCAAACAGCGTGAATATAATCTTATGTGTTTCACAATGTATTTCGATAAGAGAGAGAGCGAAACAATGAATTAGAGTTTGGGTGTGTCTATTATGTTTTGATTCCTCAGTGATTCATATCGCACGCCATATTTCACTACGTGATTATAAAACGACTGGAATTCTACATTAAACTCACATACGTCTTGGATGTCCCTAACTGTTTACATCATTGTGTCGATTTCCCTCTTTACGAAACGGACAGTCACGAGAGCTGCTGCGACTAATGCTTTTACATTGTCAGGCACGTTAAAAGTACTTCAGGCGAAAAGGGGTCTCAGCGCTAAAATGATGTCGTAATTTCTCGTAAGTGCAGTGTGGAGTAGTAAAGTCAAAATATGCCTCGAACAGACCAAGTACTGTTTGATATAAACGCTTAATTGCATTTAGAAGACCAGAAGTCCAATAGATCATTAGGATTATGACTTGTGGAGAAAACAATTGATTGGTCCCAATAATAACAAAGAACAAACTATATATATATACCAAATAGTTAAGTTTTGTCAAAATTTCCGCAGTTGTATTAAGTCAACTGGAAGTATGGAGTTGTCTGTCACTGGATGTTTTCACCTAGTTGACAAAGGATCCCAACTCTATTTAGCTTCCTGGTCTCCTAAGGTTCAAGACGGGGTCACATGGAGCAATTTTAAGAGCACACGAAGACTCCATTGTCTCGTTGAGGTTCGACACAGCCCGCCCTTCTCATGCTTTTTTCTTCTTCTCAGCGGAGCAGTGCGGCCAAGGTTAGCTTTTGCTTATGCAGCGCACAATACGCGAGCTTCCTAATCCCTTGAAATTGCCCGCGCTGTACATAACACGAACAGTGAGTGCTTCGCCATCATAAACTCTCTACAAGAACGCTTGCTGCTGATGTCGATGTTAGCATACTTAATAACAGGCACTTTTCTGGTAGAAAGCTATAAGCTTAGCTGTTTATTAAACACTTTTGCACGTGTATGCAACCAAATTAACAACATTTTTAGTGAAAAAAAGGATATTTTTTATTCATCTGGTTGCACGATTACATAATACAATAGGCATTTATAACAAAGCAAAAATTTTGCCATATATAACGGACACAGCATAGGTTTCTTAAGGCGAAAGATTCTCTGAGAAACGAATTTCTGGTGCGCTCATCTTACGTGATTTAGAGCGACCTTACGGTTAATCCACTTGTACGATCCTCACTCCGTTGGTCGGTATATCACGAGCTACAAAAAATTGGGCGTAGTATCCACTTGTATGTCAATGGCACCTAATTTTCTTCCAGTATAATTCTATTTGACAATGAAAATTATCGGCAAATATCCAGGGCCTACTAGAGACATACATGCCAGCGCGAACTGAACATTAGACAGTTCTCAGTCTTTGATAGGGCAAAAGACTAGAAGAGAAGATGCGCTTAAGGTTAACCGGTTCATGTTCAACATCAAACCAATGAAACCATCTGAATCAGGTAAATGCGTTGTATCAGAGGGATCATTTAAGAAACTGTCTAGAATATCATCTATTTACTAAAATTCAAGTCTCGGGAGAGTTGGCAAGCGCTTTCTTAAGGAAACCTCGAATCGCTAAAATCCATAGCTCTGTAATTTAAAAAGTGCCTATGTAATATTTTTCTTCAGGCGCTTAGTCTGTGTTTCGCAATATGGTGGAAAAAGTTGATATGGGTACCTAATCTGGTGGTAAGTCTGGGCACCCTGAAGTTTCTTTGTTACCATGAAAGGTTCCAAAAAACACGCTTGGATAGATACACCATTGTAGTGCAAAGGTATGCAAATGATATCCGCCTACTTAGAATTGTTTCGACCCCCTTTCTAAATATTTGCTAGGTTGACAAAAAACGAATGCGATTCGTCATACACATGGAGTTATATAGCATGTAGTTTACAAAAGGTCCTAAGAAGGTTGCTTTGGGCTTATTTCTACGGCTAAAGGACGAACACAATGTGCGAAAAACCATACAAAAAGGTTGGTCGGTTAGCATTTTGTTTATCTGTACTTTAGCCTGCCATCTTCCTGTAGCTCGGTAGCCCGGGCGGAGAAGAACTGGCCAGTCGGCTTTGCCTCATTGCGCTTTCTGTAGCTCGGTATATCATGAGTTGTGAACGTATGGCATTTGTTTCTACCAGTTCGGAGGCGCAGGTCAAGCAGCAAAACCCTAGATAATACACATGTACATGAGGAGCAATGTGTTCTCAACTTTTTGTCGCAGTCGCATTTGCACAATTCTGTCTCTTACGCCCCAGTTTACTTTCGTCGAATTCTGATCGTCTAGCTTTCGTGTTGTTATCACTCCGATCCGAACACTGACTGAGACGTCGCTCACTAACACCAACACCGCATACTTCTTCTGGATGTGCCTGTTTTGCCAGAATTCGGCAACCTCCCTACCGTTCAAGCAGCGCACGGCTCTTAGTCGTCGTTGGCGCGTTTCTCGCGGGACAACTCCGGCGAAAAGGTTTCTCCGACAAGATTTGATGCGCAGCTCTGTAACATCCCTGCCTGCCTCAAGGGGAAGGCTCTCGTCTTGTTGAAGTTGCTGCTATTCGTATCGCTATTGTTGTTGGCATTGGTGGAACGGTAGTCAGATGGAAGACGGAAAGATAGAGCTAACTTAGAAGCCTGAAAACGCACCGGTAAGAGAAGACTCGGCTGATTCGTTGCACTTCCATGCAGAACGCGGCTTTTCGAGCGCGAACTGTATTTGCTGCCGTTACATGGAAACACACCAAAAGGTATTACAGAAACGTCAGCGTGACGAAATGCACTTGGACTTGCAGCCTTTCGCTAGGACTGGTGTGCTCTAACATGACGATACAAACGCAGGCCGTTATGTTCATCACGTTCTTGCTCGTCTACACTGAACCGACGGCATTACTGTGACATTACATGTTTACTTGTTATTTATAATAAGCATCTAGTGCGGATAAGTATAGAGTTTTACTGATGTAGACACGTTTTCAACGTGAACGTTATACTACCCTGGGCAAATACCCCGTATCGTTTTTTCCACTGCAAAAAAGGTCAGTAGGTGACAATTTAAAGAAAAAAATGCATAAAAGAAATGGCTGAGTGGTGGGTCCGGGGAACGAACGCCATTGGATGCTATAGTGCTGTTCTATCTAACTTGGTTGGAAAGCACCAGGCTAAAACAAAATAGAGCATATTGTTTATGCCTCGAGGATTACTGCAATATTGAGATGCAAACTTTGATCTAAATTAGAAAAGGCCATTGCGATGGTATATAAATATATATGTAAAGATTTTTGATGCCAGTTTAGTATACCTCCACATCGATCTTGTATAAACTCGTAGTGCTATAATGAAGTGTGCGCAACGGATTTTCACTCTCTGGCTAACTACCTACTTGTGTTTCACTTGCAAAACGGCCTCAAATCCGTTTGTTTTCTACATGCTAAGGCTCTGCGAAGAAATAAAAACCTCCGGATCGCAAGATTCAAGCCAATTAGCTATTGTAAATATTGCACACATTTGTATACGTAAATACGTACTCAGCGGTAATTAGTAAGATTATAACGGCATCTATTTATGCCATTTCTAGCTACTATAATTACAGAGCGTAGTCCGAAGGTCAAAGCCATTCTACGGCCACCACATTCTTTAATCCGGTTTGTCGGCGTCAAAACAGCGCGATCTCTTCAAAGTGGAATCCGGTTTCGACAATCTTTTTTATCGCCTATGCTTTCAGTTAACCAACAAAAACTTTCGTGTTCGTTTTGTCATGTTCTATTCAAGTTTTACATGAAAAGGAGGAACCTATAGAAAACTGACCTCTTGAAATTGGTAAATTGGATATATAAAACTTCAGTGCGTGGAGAACCTCAAACATGCGACCATGAAACGTGATAACGAACACCAAGTATTTATGTCATATTTTGCATTAAAAAGACTGATATTTAAGCACGGATAAAAGCAAGACCTATCGGTCTAAGTTAATTCATCTGACCTGTTCGGTCCGTTAGTCGAGTCAAGATTTCCCATCGGCCAATGTTAGAAAAAAGAGGAAAACACCAGCGGCCACTGCACAGATTTAACATGAGTGATTTATTGTAATCGTAGAGAACTTAGTCTGTGACCGATGCTGCGTCACACATTTGTTTACCATTTTTTGAGATCCAAAAATAGAACAAAAAACTGTAACTATGTCGTACAAATAAGTGCATGAACACAGACATGTTAGTCCATTTTATTCAAATGCTTGACCTAGCCTTGGTTTTATCCGTCTTAGGATGCATCTCGTTCCTCCCAATGTTTATTGCCGCCAAAAGCAAGATTTAGATTAATATAATTTATTTTGTTTTATTTGTGCTTTTTTGATGATCCTTGCACTAGTTACCGTTCAATCACTAGCAGTGGATGTAGTATTTACGTTTGAATAAAACGTCTTTTTTGACCTAGAATGCATGTTGAGAAAGAGAACATCTATAATAAAGGCCAAGTTTTACTCCTGTTACCAGTTTTCCTTTCGGTATTGTCCTTGCGAAAGCCCAGATCCACTTTACTACCAATGAAAAAACTCTGAATGTAGACGGTCCGTAGCTCTAGTTTTATACATTGTTTGCGCTTAGTGTGCTGAAACCGTGTATATCCTTAAAATGATTTCGTAAACTTTTGATAACGCAATGAGGATTGCATTTGACCTCTGGACATAACAACACAAAGTAATGTATCGTTTTGAATGAAAATTTTTGACTAGCCAATATTTGTTCAATAGTAATGAATAAAATGGGCGATAATATGAATTTTTATATTACGATATGTGCACATACTGCATGGAATTCAATATCATAAGCTGTACAAGTAAGTGCGGAATTCAGTGCTGTGATACTGCGACACGAGTAGTTGTTTAAAAAGGCACGTGTCGAAAAATGTTACTAACAAAAGAAGCAATTCTAGATTGATTCATACATGTGTAATGCATTTTTCCACTTTTACTAAATTAACTATTAAAGGATCTGTGATCCATTACAGAGAATGGTGTAAGACGTGGCATTTCATAGTCCAAAGACCAAAAACCATTGAAGACCCCACCAAGTAAGCGAACCCAGTTATAGAGGTACTCAACTTGACCTATGGCAGATGATGTTACCACAAAGAGTTACCCGTGGCTTCTTCAAATTGCAGTTCAGTGTATCTACCATGCTTTGGGAAAACTCCTTTTTTCTTGACTTGTAATATTCAGACTAGTAAGAGTCAGACACCAGAATATAGGAAATTCATGTATGTCTTTGCCCTATTCAGGGTTGCAAAAGTATCTTAAGATTTTAGATCTTGTTTTTGACAAGTGACCATTTAATAATACAGCACTAACCGTGTCAACATTTATGTTGACATGAATATATTCAGCACATCTCCGTGGCCGTTAGAATTCTTGTGGTAGTGTTGATGCTAGCAAAGAACATAGGGTATTAAACTCAGATTATCGTTGGCAAGCAAAGCCGCTGGCTAGCGCCAAAGAGGGTGAACGGTGGTTAGCACAAAGAGGCCGAAGATATGTGGAGTTGCGTCGACTTGGTGGGGGTATCCCAATCTCGCGCATTTGCTAACGGGCACTCCTAGAAAGCAAGTTTTTGCGGCGACGGCGCTTTCTAAAAGGTACGAGATGGAAGCGAAGGCGCGGACAAGCGAATCAGTAAAGAACGAGAGCGGAAATAGGATAGAAATCGCATAACCACCGAAGACCTATTATACGGATACCCATACGTGGGCCGCTCATGTCACGACCTCTGCCGCCGTGTTCTGCTCTGCCGAATCTACGACTAAGCTTCTCCTATGGGTGGCAAGCCGGCTTGTGTACCTCATGGCCTCGTCACGAAAATTCCCCATTGCGTCATAGGTCCCTATACCGGTCTATCTTTTTGGCCAACGGCCGCACTTGGGGTCGCTTACCGACGCTTGATGTTTCCCGCATTTCATATGCTTTACCATCGCTGACGGTGATAGCTGAGTAAATAGTTTTGCTAAGAGGAGCGCGTAGCATACCTTGATTTAAATTGTTTTATTACATGCGGCGGCAGCCAGCAGCTTTTACCGCTGAAGTGCAATGTGCACCATATATAGCTTATACGATTCCCTCCGTGCAGTTAGATCTCATATTACTCAACTTTCCGGTCTACTTGATAATGAATATGGGTCTATATGAGCCTGCACGTAAACGACCCAATGATTTTGATGTTTGATATGTTTGTCCAGTGGGTTGTTCTATGTTGTAACTTTTTAATTACTTGCCTTGATTGTTCGCTTTTTCCACAAGACGAATTTGTTTACCTTAACATAAAACCCTTTCATGCCATAATGAATCTCTGTCTATTGCTTTAAAGTGATCTCTGACAGCGGACTTGTGCCACATCCGCATTATTAGAGAAGTAGGGATACACTTTTTTAACACTCTCGACCGCCAATCGCAACGCTCTAAGTTAGTCCACAAGGTAAGCGTACGTAACTAATAGATAAGAATGTGACGAGAATAAATAAGAATATGCAAACGATTCGAAGGCAATGTTTATGTCGTTTTCTCAGATCAATCATGCGAATGGACATCCCGTCGCTGTCAGGAGGAAAGGACGCTAACGTCGTGCAGCCGCCATGGTCGCGAAACCATGAAACACTTTATAGGAAGATTCTCTCTCATATTCTAGGACACAGAGTATCTCCACTGTTAGTTGTACACGCCGACTGTTGCTTTTGCCGACTTTGTCGTGTTGATCCCTTGAAATAGTCCCAATTTATTTCTCTAAATGGGATCTTTAAATGACATCTGAAGCAAGTCCAGGCCTGAGGAAAAAGGTGCGCTCTTCTTGAATGACCTATGTTGTATTCTACAGTAGCCTCATTGGACCTTACGCCGTCGTCTCCCGCATACCTCGGCATCCAACTGCGCGCCCCGTATGTCGCATCGACAGTTTTTAAGGTCTGAGTGGAGATGATGGAGATTTCGCTAATGTTCTTTTACTGCCCGTGATCCAGTTTCGTTTTGAAACTGAAAGGTGATTGAGGTCGAACGGCTTCGCACAAAATTCAAACAGACGAACAACTCCAATGTACAATGTGCCAATGACGAAACAAACTCGATTGTTATCTAGCGATGTTTTACTACGATGGTAGTAGCCCGATGCGGTACGCATGGCAATGCGCTGTGAGTTGGCACGAATGACAGAATTGGTGCTTACGATGACATTGTTGCGATGGAGTAAAGAATCAATTTGGTAATTGGAAGAGCGGTGACTGATTTGTAATATTGCGAGGTTTATCTTCTATTTAAAGGTAATGATTTTGCAGGACATAGCGCTAACTGAATGTCTAGCTTCAAGTCCACCAGGATATGTTAAAATAACACTAAATTAGGTAGCGTTTGCAGTTGATTGGTGTGAAATCTTACAGGGGATTCGCAAAACGTTGCGTTGATGTCTTAGCGTGTATCGTTGTAAGATAAAGTTGTCTCCCTCTTTTCCAACGAGACATGCACTTTAGGCGTGAGGGCCCTTCGTGCCGTATGAACAGCAAAAATGCAACTGATATTTGCCGTGATTCGCGGAACTTTTCTTTTCCAGAAAACTTTCACATGTATGGAACGGCTTTCGTTAGACAATAACCGTTAGACAATTTCGAAAGACAATATACGTCTTTAATAGATCATAACGGAAGCAGGCAGCGACCTTCAAATGGTACTTTCCTTCGAAAAGGCCGAAACGTTCCTGTGACGCGGCCAGATCGGCAGGAAGTATAAACCTTCATGGCCATAATCTCGAAGGTTCTTTCAGGATATCCACGTGAGGTGATACACATTGATGTACGCAAAACAGACACTTCGCCAGGTGAGGAAGGCAAGGCTCAATGCGACCATCGAAGCGGTGTTTGAATGGAATTGTTTCACTGAAACGTAGGCAATCATGGTTAGGTTATTCGTGTAAATCTCGGGATTGATTCGTCCCGTTAGACACAGTCAACAGATCATCCGGATAATACGAAAGACGGCCCCATCGTCTGATACTCATGTTGATTTCCGCTTTTGTGTGTAGAAGGCAAACTTGCGACAACGAGAGTATGCTGAACATCTTGTCTGAGTTGAAGCCGAGGCATGGCGACGCTAAATGCGTGCAGTGATGTAGTTGAAGCTGCCTACTAACAATAATTTCGCCTGTATTCAGTGGAGCACTATTTTTACACCACATACGTCGATAGTGCCCTTTGGGGTTATCAATTCAAAAAAATGCAGTTTTTCTTATTACCGCTGTGGCGTATGTAGCTGGGTGAAAACAAATGTATTGCGCAGACTTCACTTACTAGCCTAAATCAGCGAATACGTCAATCTTTGCGGTTGTTACTCAAGAGATATGATACGTGGCTTGCGTAACAACTCGCCTGACTTGCAGGGAGCCCCAGACAGTAGTTCACGAAAACGATTGCCCGAATTAGTTTCGCTTATCAAGCGCAGCGGCTAGACGGGGCGCGGTACTGCCCAGCCCAAGAAGCACTAGGTCAGGTTTGTGGGGAGACCCGTAATAAGAATTTTCTTCCTTCGTTGAAACAGTTTTTTTTACTTTTCTTGACGTATCTGCTTAGACTAGAAGCGCGCCTTAGCTATACGAGCTGCCCTCTTAAATCTGCAGAGCCACCGTCGGCCGGAGCTACTTTCGCCCGTGTTTTGCTATGGCACGTCGCAATGCGCGGGTGCACGTAATGTGCGTTTCAAGGATTCGACGTATTCTAGGTTTTTAGACTTGACGTGGCATTTTATGTCGCTAGTTAACGAATGTTGCCAGTTCGTCCGAACACTCGCACCTGGTCTGACTTCGATACTAGAACAGTTCTATTCGTTGGCCGACAAAAATCACCTAAATGCATTTTGTCGTCGGTCGTGTCGCCCGCACAAACAACATAGGTCAAACTTCCCTGCTTCTTCTTCTCTTCTCTCTTCTTCGTCCATAGCGAGGCCCAGGAGAGTGTAAGAGAGCTTTGTTTAGTTCGATTGTTGGTACTCGCAACACTATAATGGATTGCACATTCGAGTTAGTTGTAGTGAATAAACATCTTAATGCCCTAGAAACCTTTTGCTAGGAAGCGAGCTCATTTCTGGATGTGGCTGATGTGTGGGTGCCCCTTGTAATAAACTTGACGCGACAATTGTCGGTCGCCACGAAACCTTCTCTGGTACCGCTACCACTTAAGACAAACAGGAATTTTGTAGCCATCCGTCGATGACACTTGTGATTAATGCCTGAAGCTTACATATACCGTGTAGTTACGTTTGTAGTGAGTGAATATTCTTCCATTTCTTGCTCATAGTACATTCAGAAAAAACAATATCTGATGCATGAGCGCTAGAAATTACTATTTAATCTGAAAAGTTGTAAACTTTGGAAAAACGGAGCAAATCGGGAAGGTGCTTTGAAGGCAAGTCCAGCGTCAGTCATCAATATTATAAAAAAAATCAGTTTTCGTTCACGTTTTTTTTATAGTTAGGTGTTTTGTGGGTGTGCTAATAGTTCCGAATTTCATAATTATGAAGGAAACAGTTCCAAGCATATACGTGTGGCGTAATTTGTTGATTTGAACTGTCAAGTGTCATCGCGCTAATTTCGGTTGATCAAGTCTTCATAATGACCATCCATCGAAGATAAGCGCAGCACTGTAACTCTAATGATAGTTCTGTAATAGCATATATATATATATATATATACTTTAATGTAAGTAATGTAGATATGTTTCCCGTCTATACTCATTCGGTTTTTGTGCTGCCGAAAGCCTTTGGCCTCTGGACGTCTGTGGTAATTCCTCCTCCTGATAAATAACAGCGTAGCAAACTTATGCACAAAACGTGCGCACCTTAAATGCAAGACAGACAATGTTCAACATTTACAACAATGGCGTTTTTCCCTCACATGAGGGCCTCGGCGTCTTCAGTTTGCCCGTCTTGGTGCGTCACCGAATACTTTGCCTTCGTAAGAACCGCTGTGGTGAGATATAAGGGTGGAAGACGTGAGATATCGATACAACCTAGACGTGCTGCAAAACAGCGAGTCAATTACTTCTACGCGCTTCATTCTAAAACGACGTGTGCGTACATAGCAAACTAGTGAGCCTAGAGCCATAGTACCGCGCATACATTTCACATTTGCGGCCGTGACAGAGTGGCAAGCAGATGGTACAATCGACAGACTCAGAGCGAAGTAAAGATCATATGGCCATCATTAATTTGGCTTGATCTGCTTAATGAAGTAACAGTAGATAGCTAAATAAGACCAAATATCCGGTGGCAGAAGCGCCTACAGAACATATATTGTGTACACATATGTAAGGCTTCACACGATTGGACTCTTATTTGCTAGTTGGAATAAAACGCTCATGCTTTTTCACTGTGTTTGTCGTATGTAACTATAAAGAAGCTATAATCTTTCAAAAACATGTTTTCTTTTTTAAACGATTCTGGCAATTTGAAAATGATAACTGATCCATGTATTCTAAAATCACTTATTTCACGAAACATCATGAACTGTGTTTTTTGGGCATATTAATACATTGAACTATAATACTATACGTGTAAACAAAGAATGCCTATTTCGGTAGTGGTGATAAACACTCGAGTTTCTAAAAATCAGCGTTTTCTAACGCCGATTAACCTAGAATGAATGGCTATAAAGACGAAAATGCGACCTTATTAACCGCGATTATCAATTAATGCGACCTGTGTTAATTAGTTTAAAATTGCCGCAGAAGAGAACTTGAAATTTGATAATTCCTCAAGAACCTAGGACTTGACCACGCGAGATTTTGTACACGAGAATAGATAAAACTAGCAATTATATCAACATCCGTGAAGTTAAACATTTTCGGAAGCTCCTCGTAATTGTATATTTACTATAAAAAAAGGCTTTTAAATACGTTGCTGTATTTGCTGCTTTAAGCATAAAGAAGGTCCATCTGCTTTTCAAAAAACGCATTAAATATTTTTGATTATGTATTATACTATCAAGCAGCTGTATTAAAAGAACCCAGTACAACTGGATTGCATCATCCACAACCATCAATATGGCAAATGTTAAGCTAATCTAATGAATGGAACCAGTTTTCGGGCTATTTTGAGTTCTGAGCTCGACGAGTCACCATGTTTTCAAACTGGAAATGCCCTTCTATTACTCACATACAGAAGCTCTTTTGGTGGAGACTTTGACAGTGCTGTAAGGACGAAAGTTTTCGATAACGACAATTTTTATTCATTATGTACACAAGCATTTTCGTCCGTTCGTTGTTTTTGCTTTGTCGTAACAGTTTTCCCAGATGTTCGCTGCAAGTTTTATGGTTATAAAAGCCGAAATCTATTTGGCACCATTAGTGAAATTACCGTATTTCTTTTTGTTGTCAGAAAAATTATACTCGTCGCCTCTTATTTGACTTTCAGCTTGAAAATGGAAAATTTGTGCTCAAGTTCAAGGCAATCGGTTAACATGACCTGAGTAGCTTGAAATTTTTTATCTCGTGCGCTATATTGTTCAACTAATAGCAAATTTCTTATATGTTGTTTCATTTATGACCTTATACCTTCGACCGTGCTTAGATACAAGTAAAATTACGGGGTATCAAAAAATATTTTTTACACTTATTTTATTTACATGACGCCCATAAACGCCATTTTTCTTAGTGAGACTTTTTTTGAAAATAGTCCAGGGGGCGGCAATGTGTTGCTAAATAAAGAGGATCAACCTTCCAGTGCCGTCATTTCTGCAAAGACAGCCTTCGAAGTATCATCAAAAAACAATTAGCGATTAGAGCAAGCTGACAGCGTGCGAGACGTATAGCATTAAAGCACCGGATGCGCTTAAGTGCGCCCCCATCAGAGTAGTTTCTATCTGACGAAGCTATCAACTCTAGAGGTCTTTGAAATGCTCAACTCGCTGTTTGATGATCCTTACAGGGATCTCTGTTCAGAAACCATGCTCTTAAAGGGGCATCTGCAGCGACCAAGTAGCATTTTTGCTTGAAGCTGCGCTTAATTGGAGGGGACGGATGCTAAATTCTCCGTTAGGCTACAGATTTTAATAACCTACGTTGTCAAGCGAGACACCTGTCAGAAGCAAGGTTATATTTCAAGTTTCCTTGTTAGTCTGCGTATTAATTATAAAGGCCTTACAGTAGGGGTTAAACTGTACAGCGGAGCGGATACATTAGGTAACTAGTTCGAAGTAACGCCCGTCGAGCCACCACATTACTGATCATTTCTGTTTGCTCCGTCAGGATAAGCAAGGGCTCGGCACAAATCCAGATCTATTTAAACCATCAGGACACAGGGCTTCCATAACATAAGCCATATGCTGTATTGCAGTGAGATAATTTGGAAATTGGTTCTGTATAGCCTTAATTTCGAGCACACCCGGCATAAAAAGTAGAACTTTTGTACTCGCGCTAATATTTTATCTACTCTGTATTGCAAAAATAGGACTGAAGCTACACTGGAAAGCAATAAAAAGACTTCCTTAAATATATGACAATATTTCTAAAGCCAGTACGATAGTGAACACCGAATTGCTCACTGCACTAAGCTTACATATGTTCGTGTATGAGGATAAGCTAATATATACAGAGTTTGCCAACGTAAAATGAATTTGGCTCTAAAAGAATTGTCAAGCTCAAAAACCACTAGTGAGCAATCACGGTGGGTTGAATACCGTCGTAATAGGTATCTACGTAATCACCCTCACGTGCACCTTTCTAATAAGCGTCTATTGCAAGCATTTACTGTTTCAGGCCTATCAACGAAAAACGACATACTCATCCTACTTCTTGCACGCGATGAAGTCCCAAAAAAAGTCCCCGTGGCATGTAACAGTGGCTTCTTTTCCGCCATCTTCAATAACAGACTGTCACTTCTTAAAGCATATTATGGACTGGCTTTATTTCAGCCTAATGATGCCCAAACCACAAGACTGCTTTCATGTTTGTCTCCATCATTGGGAATCATATTTTTCTCGTTAAAAATAGCCGACAAGCACGCCGGACAGCTAGTTCTTGGAAAGCTTTCCAAGCCTATCTGGGAAGTCTAACTCAACTCAAAGGTCAGACAAAGGCTGAATACAAAAAGCGGCATGGAAGAAACTGGATGTCTCTTGGGACAACGAAACAAGAGCTTATTTGCTGCCATCATTCGACCCAGGCTTTTCCTGACCCGTTCTTCGGGACTTGGCTTAACCGGAGCTTTCCACCCGACTTCCTAGATACCTTCGACTGTTATTGCACTTACTTACCTTTCAGTCTTTGGGCTTTCGGCTTTCGCCTCAATCTGCTGATGAGAGAAACAGGGATTGCCGCTTTTCTACTGCCTGACTCACCCTTCTGCTCCGGCTGGCAACGTGCTACTCGCAAGGCGTGAAGTGATCCCCAGCTAGCTCTTTCTAAATTATCTGATGTCCTGAAAAGTGGACGCTTATATTTGCTACTTAATAGTGATATAGAAGTGTAACACGCTATTAGACAACTGATGATTTTTCAGGGACTACATAAAGCCATTCAAAAGGTCTTTCGAGGAATTCTACTCTATTCTGCTGAAATTTCTGCATCAGCTTGCAGTTTCTTCAAAAAAGGGCCTTTGTCATTGAAGTCTGAAGCTTTAAGCGAGGTGCATTGACTGGCGTAGCTTCACCGGCAAAGAAACCAAAAGTCTTTAAGAGCAACCCGGGGAAGTTGCAATCGGTTATCTAGGATACAAATTTAGTTGATTTCCAGCGTTAGATGTGGTGGTTAAATTTTAAAATCGAGCTTTATATAGAGTCGGAATCGGTATCTAGGTCCACACAAACATAATCAAATTAGTTCAAGAGTGCATTAAAGTATCTATTTCTCAGAAAGGTTGGATAGGTTAATCAAATTGATATAAATAGAGTCAACGCTAGCCAGTATACAGCTGAAAGCAACGGTGTTCGAGATTCGTTTGTACTAAGCGCATACTCGAAATTGTTTCTAAAACGCAATATTCCCATTATTCGGTTATCACGATATTAAATCTATTTATAAGTTTTTGAGGATGCATCTTTTACTAATATTTTATGTGAATATATTTGTATTGCAAGCGCTTTTTTTCCAACATATAATACACGTATTCCTGTATGATGTTAGTATTTCGTAGGCTATCGACGATTGCGTACGACATACGAAAACGGAGAACAACTACTGGGAGCTTGCATATCCTAGGACAGGCGGTCCGTTTTGAGACTCCTGTTTGCAATGGCTCCTTAGTAAAGTGGTGAACACGCAAAATTAACTAAAAAGCAATAGTTTCTTTCAACAGCAAGATTTTTGGTAGTAGAACTCACAATATAGATCTCTGAATGTTGTCCGAGAAGTTGCTAAATAATAAAACTTTGCTTGGTTTATAATACGGTCGAAGATCGGATCCACTCGTGAGGTGTACTTCATGTAATATTATAAAGTTTTTTGGAATCATACAGAGGTATGGCTATCGACACGCGTTTTTAATAGTAGTACTATGAATTTTTAGATAGTATGATTTTAGTTTTTACAGTTGAATATAAGTCGCATAATTATAACATTATTATCCATAACAGAAAGCTTAAATGGGGCATAGAGCGGTAACGAAAATATGAAACTACACGGTAAAGTCAAGCCTATTAGATTTAGCACGATCTCTGATAGAACGTATGTCATTAGTTTATACTCTATTCATTGTTTTTTAACGCAATGAGTACCTCATATGCCTTCTATTTTATACCCTTCTTCACTATATCACCTCATAACGCGAGCGTAAACGGTTAACTATACAAACCGAACCAACTCATGGCTATGCCCGTTTTGATTATGTGTATATCGGCCAATTAAAAAGCTTTATGAGCTGACAAATATAGATGTGGTCGATCATCGATTAAAATATTGATTCATGATTGTATACGCGATTACGTCGTAAGTGCAGAACAATTATCTTCAGTATATCAGACATGTGTTTCATTTTGCTTAAAGACGTTGCTGTCTGTAGATAAACAGTAAACAGTAACAAAAACGTGGTCATTTTCCAAAATAAAAGAGACAGTTATCATCTGGAATATAAAAAAGTGGCTTTGACCGTTGTGGACGGTTGTTAGTTCCGAGTTCAATTTTCTAAGATTCTAGACACAATCCAAACTGACGAATATTAGATATTCAACCTATAAAGCCTAGATGTGTGTGATATTTATGTTATTTAGATGCACACATCTTAGCAACGAGAAATCGTTAAATTGGCACTCTAATTTTCACAGAGGGCCAATGTAATGGATACGATTTTAGGAAAATTTTTCAAATGTGAACAATTTCGTAAGGGCCTTCCCGAAACCAACCTTCTCGATTTTCCCTTGATGACTTAATTGAATTGGATTTTGCTAAGTTCGGCTTTCAGAGTTCTAGGAGTTACAGCATAATGTTCTGTGGGTGAAGTCAGTTGATCAACCAGTAATGCCTAAACAACAAGGGCAAATGACAGTTCTGTGATGCCGCATGATTCTCGTTTTAACAGAGTGTAAATATTTAACTACTTCAGTTTCTACTCCTTGCATCACCACTGCCATTAGATTTAGGAGATTGTGCGCTGAGAATCTCTAATTCTGGACAGTGTAATCTGCCCAAAAAGCACGCAGATATATATATATATATATATAATTGGCAAAGGAATAAACACGGTGATTTTCATGGCGCACCCGGTAATGAAGTCAGATCCTTGTTGGTTCCTCTAGATGTCGCAATAATTACATTAACTTTGATTTTTCCTGCAAAAAAAAGCTTGAATCTGCCTAATTTGAAATGACTTGTAGCTTTAAGAAAAGCGATGCTCTAACACTTGTTTTTTTCACAAAACCTAATAC
>MNPL01018875.1:53818-68016 GCA_002081605.1 Tropilaelaps mercedesae
TCTAGTTTTTTTTTTTTATTATTTTACCTTATGATTATGAATTTTGTCGAATTAGCAAACCTTCGGAGCTTTAAGGAGAACAATGGAGCACTGTCACGAGAATTTTCTGGAAACAGGCCCGCCCCTAGATTAGACTTTCAGGTCTAACCTATCTAGCTCTAAATCGCTCTGACATTTTGGGGTGCTTTGGACCGCGATTAAAGTCCATCATAGGCATAAATCCATATAAGTGGTGGGTCTATTAGCTGATAATAGATCACTCCAGTCGTATAAAAAAGATAAGCTATCAGGTAGTCCCTGGGGATAGCAGGTGTTGTGCTGGCATCAGTGAATCACACCACACACCGAAAGTGACAAGATATCCTTATAAAATAATTCTAAATGTTCGAAAAGATTATGGTATATTAACCGCCGAATACTACAAGCAGCCATTATTCAACCGGCTCGTATCTTACCAACGTAAAAGTTTGTTCAACAATTATCGGGTAAGTATAAATGTACTGCAAGGGCGCACGGCAATTCCAGAGTTTATGGATAATCATTTTTAGTAAAAAACTTTGAGAAGCTAGAGCTTTAAGGCAAGTTGAACGAATGATTTCGCAGCCAAAGATGGAAAAAGGTTTTTGGAATAGTTATGTCAAGTGCTTTGTATGATAGAAACCAGTGTGCCGTATGGTGCGAAAAAAAGACGGATTTGTGAGAATCTACCAAACATGTTCATCTTTTCGAGGCCTGAGAGCAGGAGAATTGGAGACTTAAATCTACTGAACAGTCTGTACAAAGCTATTACTCCTTTATAACTTGTAACTAATCCATGGTTAGATTGAATGATTAAATAATATACAATGATGGGCGGGCTCTATGCAAATATCCCAGTGGTTTGAGCAGTACCAGGAAAGCTCCTAGGCGACGTCAAACCCTGAAATCATCTATCTACTCCACATACATTCATCATGTATATATAAACCTGTTTTCTTAACATATTTCTGTAGCGGGGGTATCGAGCACTTTACAGAAGTCAAGCGAGCTCCATTGGTATTCCCACTTGTCGTTAATGATCCTTGCGGACAGCGTACGCTCAAACCAGCGTATTTTTTCTAACTAATAGCGATAGTATCTTTAGTGGAGGTAATGGCAATCTATTGACAGAGTATCAGTTCACACATCTGTTAATTTGCTTTTCAATCAAATTAGAAGCGCTCTATACTGGTGTTAATGAAACAATTGCAAGAAAAGCGTAAACAACTGCCCCGAGTTGTACAACTTGCCAAAGTGACAACGACGTGATTAGTTATCTAGATATCGATTCTATTATCATCTCACACACGTCATTGTCGATACGCCAGCTTGAGCCGAAGTTGCGCTCTTTGATCATGTGACCCTCACCCCGAGCTCTACTTGCTGACATGACGTGCTACCAGGTAGGCGACCATTTCAACACACTTCAACTATAGTGCTGTAACGCTGGAGGGTCATTAATTCCAAACCTTATGGGATCCCAGCGACATTGTCAGTATAAACGAAATTCGTTCAGTGGCAACTTGCAAAGTGACGGGACTGCTTCAGGCGACAAGTGCCTGCCACTTCGGTCCAACGGAAATGGATTCCCTCGGGGGTCTTGGACTCAGTTGCGACGCTCTCCTGATTCGGGGCGTAAGCACAGGCAGAGGCAATCTTTGAAGTCTTTGTTCCTCAAGGTCGCTAGTGCTAAAGGTATCTTTGCGAAAGCCTTGTCATGTAGTGGCGTGCACCCCACCAGGAGGAATCAGGGCGCTGCCCCACTTCCATGGAGCGTCTGGTTTGAGCACCAAGTGTGAAGGTGCGGTAGAGTTGCGTGTTCTGTAACTGCAACTGTAGTATGCGTCAACTCAGTTGATACTACGACGGCAAATGTCAATCAGTCATCTGCACAGTCCCTAATCGATAATTAACAATCGATGATTGCTATCGTTTTAGAATTGACGGCCTGTAGATGCGCGGAATGGCAGAAACTCGGCTACTGTCTAATGTCTGAAGTATTTGGCACAACAAGTCAGAACGGAGAAAAAATGTCCACACGAAGAGAATGTTTAGCATTTCCAGCCCTCGCCAGCTGATAAGCGCGAGAAGGCGATTATTTGTTTTGTAGTATTGGCGAACAAAATAACGGTCTCGAGCGCGTGGTTCTAATCGGCCAGCACAGATCTATTGTTCAAATTATAAAACCTAACTGAAGTAACGTAATATATGTAAACAGCGACACAGTCTGTAAACAAAATTTTGAAATGGAGTTGTACAAAAAAGCAGTCTCTGAACTCGTAAAAAGTGTAATGACGGCAAGGTTTTTAGCTTGCTTAATCACATACATGCCTTATATTGGTGAAACCACCTCCTACTCTATCACACATATACCTGGTAGGCAAACAGTGTCACCTAATGCACAGGTAGAGCATAAATATAAGGACGTGAGTTTTGTAGGAAACAAGCCCACCCCATTATTAATTGAAGCCCGGTTTTTTTAAACCGAAATGTGCTATAGTGTCCAGAGAGAAGACCATAATGATCCAGTAATAATATCACAAGCTGCAATTAACTGGTTGATGATGATCGACTACTTAACTATTGAATATGAATAAGCAATTTTCAATATGTTAAATAGAAGCCAACTCCATAGAAATAATTGAATCAAGTAATAAAACGCCTTAAAATTGTTTTCAGTCTTGCATTTAGATCTACCGGACGTGGGGCTTGATCAGCGACCAAAGCGTTAAGTTGATTGACTTCGATCTTCTAGTTTAGATTAGAAACTATAAAACACTGTTTATTTATCTTAAACAGATGTACACACATTGTCATATCTACCACACATAATTCTTAAATGACCTAATAACTGCAGGTAAACTACAATCTTCAGGCTCCTAATAAAATACATATAACGAGAAATTAAATGTTGGTGCATTTTGTTGCGCCAAGCGGCTCCAAAGGAGCAGTCATCAAGCCCGTATGCTGCATTCAGTTGGTTACTAAGTGTGAATTCTTTAGAACCAGCCTCACCGTAGAGTGAGACACATGTCACGAAGCGTAGGAAAGAAGTTCGCCACTCGTAATCCACCACTACGGTTACTATAAAGGATGTGATCTTATAAATGTACTCCAGAAGACGATCGGTTTTCCTTCGACCCGCCTGCCCTTCGGACCGCCATGAACTTCTGCGGTGAGGTGTACGGCCAAGTTAAGCTGCCGTCAGCAATATCAATTAATTTCGAAGCGTTTATTTGAAGTGTATCTACATCGGACAGCGGTACTACCTTCGTGCAGACGTTTTCTGTTTTATCTGCGTATGTTCTGCTATATCGGCAGTCATTAGAGAGGGTTTGTTGATGCAGGGCGCCGTCATTGAGTACAATTAATTGCTTTTTCTTAACCAAGCCATCCGTTATGCAGGTCAACTACCTCAGTGGGCAAATTCAGGTAATAAAGAACATCACGTATGTTTGCTATTTTTCAATAAGGAATCTTTAAGAGAGCAAAAGTGCAGCGCTCAACGTTTGGCTTAAACTAGTGTCGTCACGAGTAACTCTGCATTGCGCTCTATTGTGCCCTGTTTACGATATATGTATAAACAATCTAGTTTTGATCGTTAATGTATTCGGCTAGTTCGTGCCCAAAGTGTGACTTGCTGTAGATTAATTTCGCTCAAAGATTGAGAGCTGGTGGATTTGTTCACCGTTTTATGTCATTGACAAATGCTAAGATTTCGTAAACGCGCGTTTTGACAATCGTTGCTCTAATTGTGATAAGCGTTTTCTATGATATCGACAAATAGTGTTGTGTGCTTTCTACGCCATTTCCCTTATCTCAGTCGCCTCTGCCATTTGAACCATATTCCACGTGCCGCGACCCTGACACACATGTCAGGCGCACGGTAATCACAAAAGCATAACGATAATAAAAATTCAATTAGAGTTCTGAAAGCACGAAAAACTAGGCTCATATACTCTATGTGTTTTACATGTGCAGCTTAAGTAGTATCAGCGCGGCTGTCTATCTGCCAAACAGGTAGTTGTTGACATTTTTCTTATATTTTTCAAATGTTGCACATATTCTTTTGAAGCGAGTACGCATGCGAATCTATTTTATAACAAAATAAATTTTCTAAGTGTTTCGCTCGCTCGAATGTTCGAAAGTCATTATAATGCTCGCCACACGTTAGAAAAGAAGGAGGCTTAAAATGAGATGGATTCAACTAGTAGCATTGCTTAATGACACGACGGAAAGGGTCACCATGAACGTTTTGCTTATATAGTTTGTACTTTGTCACCGATACTTCCAATTTTCTTTCAATGGATAATCATGTTTTTTCTCCTTTCTTTCTTGTGGTCGAATTTGTACTGAGCAAGAGGGGTATTCCTCGTGCACGGCTCATGATTGTAGTTGATCCTACAGCTCTGCCTAATCATTTTCAAAAAAATAATGTTTCAGAAGTTTATATAAATATTATATATATCACCAGTACCAATCCAAGCTAAAGGACCCTGTCTCTACTTCTATGCCATATCTTGCGTCTTGCAAAACGATACCCTTGCCAAAAGTAGAGCGCTTCAAGGAAGAGCAAGGAACTTTACGTTACGCTTTGCATTACGTCGCCTATGTTCTACGTCGTATATAGGACAATTTAAATGAATGTCATGGATTCGTAACAGTTTGCGGCTTAAGTTGACATTTCAATCAGCACACGCTTTTGCATAGGTTAAGTTGCTTTCGTCGTACGGATAGCAGACCTCTTTAGAAAACTTTCATAATACATGTCCCGTCTTTTTCATTAAACCGCTGAATGAGGCAAACTCCTTGATGGAACTTCTTGATATATAGAATACTACGTTTTTATAGGCGTCAAAAATGAGCGCCTATAGTAGTTAGACGCGCTGACTTGGTTAGGAAGAAATAAATGCGCACATGCCCGAGCGTAGCTGACCGGTTAAATATCCTAGAGCATAATGTCACAACGGGAATTTTCTAGCAGGGCCGGCAAGCTTCGTTTGCAAATCTTCCTCAGCAGACTTCCACATCCTCGACTTACTTACGGCTCTCCCGACAAATTGGGAATAGCCGCAGGCGGCGTAAACACATTTTGAATCGAGTCGTTGAACTCTGGGTGGTTGTGACCGCTTTTTTGCTTACTCATAGTCCGGTGAAAATGAACACGCGCGGAAATGGCTAGCATGTGTGTCGTCGTAAAGGAAAGAAATTGGCGTACGAAGAACGAAAATTCGAGATGATTCGCATTTGGCCATGCCACGAGTTCTTGATTTTGCTGACACGGAGAAACTCTGGGCTATCTGGGCCTCTGTCCCCGTCTTGAGATATCTAGATTTGATCATTTCTACCACAGAAAAGCTGTACCATGGACCGACATCAGTGAATTCATCTCTTCGCTTTGTGCGTATTTTCAAAGGTTGTGAAGGCAATGCTTTTCTGTTGCTATATAATTGTGAATCTGAACGTTTGGTTGCTTGCATGTAACGGCGATTTTGATCAACTTAAATGGGAGTGCACTAGGTTGGGTACGGTTTGATCTTGGTAATTAAGTTTGTTGTTTATGGTGACATAGAAGAGACCAGAAGTGCGTTAGAGTGTCTATCTTATTAAATTCAATTAATGAGTTGATGTTTTGTTGAAATGTCCCGAAGGCGATTTTATCGGTAGGGCTAAGGGTAAATAAATTTGGGTACAACACTGATTGCCATATTAAGTGCTGTATTGGATGCGAAAAAGAGAAAACTTGCTTAAAACAAAGTTGTTTGAGTTAAAGTTTAGACAATGTGAGATGCCAAAAAGTTCTGCCACCCGGGCTTAAGAAGTTTAAGATGCCCCAAGTAAATATACATGTTGATTCTGAATGATAAGCTATTTGTAATTTCTCAGGTCGACACATGTTGCAAATGAGTGCCTCGCGATAAATGCAGCTCGAAGATATACTCTTTGGAAAGATCTTATTCGATTATTTTTTTATCAGCCTCCTCAAGTAGGACTTCAGTGTTCGTCCCTTCGTTCCCATTCGCCAATTTTTTTAATGTCCAATAGATCAACTATAGCAATTTTATTGAAAAAGTGTTAGAGTGTCATAAATTATACCTGTCATCTGATAATAGTAAAATATGGGACAATAGTATCAATATTGAGTTTTCTTTGAAAAAGAACCTATCATTTGATAGATACTTAAAATAATACACCTGATCTACCGTACCCTATAGGATATCTATTTACCAACTAAACATCTTCTTATCTGTTTTCCTCAAGTGCGGTTTCAGTATATTAGCTTTACAGATCCCGCTCCTGTGACATTCAACAATCACTTAAAATCTCAATGAGTGACTAAAGGAATCTCTAATGGAATGTTAAAGTTCTCAAAACTAAATTAACTTGCTTTTTTGTAATTGTCACTAATTAAAGGCGGCGGTATCATTATATACTTTCAAAATTTGAACCCGTGCATTTACGAGTATCTCAAGCCACAAGGCTTGTGCGAACGCAGCAGGCCGGCAGCCTTAACATCACTTGTTTCTCTAAGGCGTAAAGATTATTCGTACCATACAGAAATCAGTTAATTAGTTAAAGGCGGTAAAATTACTGGGATTAAGGTGAATAAATTTAAATCAGTAATATCTCAAGGTTTATCGGAATTTATAGGCAAGTATGAAAATACGCTTGCTTAAGAGTTAAAGTCATGTCTAATTTTTGAGTAGGTTTTGAGTCTCCTTTCTGTAGAAAAAATTAAATTCTGCGCTACTATCTCGAGATAGAAAAAGAATATCAAAAACCTAAACCTCTGAATAAGCGTCCAAATTCTATGGAGATAAATTAGACCTTTGCTTGTTCTAACTGAATGCAAGAGAAATTTATAGTTAGGCCTGCGGCCAGACCTTGAGAAAACAAGGTATTTAAAAATATAGATATTTTAAAAACGTTGGCAAAGACGCAAGACCATTCTTTCTAAGGTACAAAATTTGTAAACTAACTTGGAAAGTTTTTTCTATGTTTCTACGTTAATAGTAAGATAATAAAAATTCAAATATCTTCAGCGTTGGAGTTCTCACCCTTTTGCGCAACTACATACAGAGACACACACACACACACACACACACACATATATATATATATATATATATATATATATGTGTGTGCGTGTATATATATATATATATAAATACCAGTGTGTGTCTAATATTCGGAACAACAACAATTCGGGGCAATTTTTGTACAAAATAGGATGCAAGACATATATATTCACTTGAAAATATTTTCGTTACAGGAAAGCCGTACCTATATGCAGCTTGCCATTTGATTATCAAGTTAGATTCTCAGGATGTCCATATGAGCGTCCTGTTTGCTCGAAATATCCGAAAAATTTGTATCTGGAATAATTCAGTGTGACCTTATATGTGACACACAATATCAAATAATATGTCCTTTTTGTATTCTTCCAAAATTAGAAGAGACACAAAAAATAAAATCGCTAGAACAACGCTATAAAAGTAATTCTCTTTGTTTATCGTTGCAAGGAATTCGGTCAAAATATTGACAACAAAAAAATCAAAAAGCTTAACTAGAGATCGTTCAAATATAACTAAATTTTTGTTTAACCCTTGAATCGCTCGTATCTAGAGGAAAACAATATGCGGTTACGAGTGGCTCAGTAGCGTGTACCAAATATCATCGAACAATTACTACCTTCACTTCAATAAAGCAACGTTTTTCTCTAAGATTTTATTCCACAAGTTAATAAAACTTGAACGCAGTTGTAAAGCATTTGATCCTTAGGGTTAGAAGGTGAAGAGTGGATGCACCTCAGTGTATACCACATGTCGCTATAGTGTGCGTCATTTACAGGTAGTCGTTATGAAATTACTTCACCGACGGGCAGCTAGCCGGTCAATATCTACCAAGTTTACATACTTGCACTCCATTTAGTTTTCAAGAAAGTAAATAAAGTCAACTAGTTTATGACATCCTTTTTTCTTATTAATGAAATGCTCTTGACTTATCGGAGATACGGAATGTTGGCGAACCCTTCGTACCAATTTTGTCTCCCGCTACAGTGACTGTTTCTGTATGCGGACTCTACGTAGACTAGCTGAATGTAACTAGTAATTGGTGTGCTGGTTTTATAGATTGGTGACCGGTCTGATACCAGTAATTAGCCCTAAATTGGCTTACGTGGCTTGCAGTTGAACGCAAGTAAATGATGAACCTAACCTATACCAATCGACCGACGCCTAGCACATGAATGTGCTAAGCAACTCTGTTGTTGGAGAAGATATGAAACACTTATTTGATCTATACATGTGTGCAATGCTTATGATTTCTTAGGGCTGTTGCAATACTTCAAAGTCCTTTGCGTAACTGTTTTAAGAGCTTTAAGAGCTGGAGTGGCGCTCAAGACACGCTCAGGAATAGGAATGCCTGTCACGAAACGTGTGACTATTTCATAATTTTTTTGTATTCAGCGCTGACCGTGGAAAGGAGGCTGTTTGCATGGACTTCTATGACCACGTACATGTGCAATACGGCAAGCTTATTAGGCTTCTGCTGGCATACATGTTACTCCGAATTTGACAAGCAATGCACGCACAGACAAATAATATCCGACGTTGTAACAACAAAAGCGTGAAGCGCAGAAGACTTGAACACCTGGAAAAGGAAAAATCAGGTTTCTTTTCTTTAAAGGCACGTAATAGCGTCTACGTTGGCCAATAGCAAGTGGTGCTGTTATAAATAAATAAACAGAAATGACCAAACAAAACTATTGTTGACTGACTTCAGTTGCTTGCGGGTGATGCTGCCGAAATTCACCATTAGGTAAAAGTCGAATTGGGGGCCTCCGTCGAATTAGTAGAATGACTAGCATGAATGTATTGGTCCGCCTAATACGGTTAAGGGTTGGAATTAGTAAATGGGAAAATATATTTCAGCTACAGTAATGCAGCACGCCACGTACAAAGGAACTATTCTTCTAGTATTAGGTATCACTTCCTTGGAAATCCTGTTCCATGAAGGTACATGCTCGGACACTGCATGCTGGGTACTTCCTAAAGATAATTTGTGGAAGTTCTTTGTATTTTCGCATTGGTTAATCTATAGCACAATTCTATAAATTAAGAGCACTAGTGTCGAAAGAGAGATTTACTGTTTGGACACAATGATATTTTTTGTTTCTTTCCGCCATATTTTTAACGCAATTAATCTGTTATGTTAATGAAATCGTTCATTCTATCAAGTGTTTTGATTGACAATTAGTTTTTGTTGCTAAAAAATACCATTCTGCGGCGCGGATAAGACGTTGTGTGAACAAAAATGGAAGTGTGGGGAAGGACTTGACGCGGCGATATATTTAGGGGTTATGTTAGTGCAGATGCATTTCGACTCACAAACCAGTAATCTTCTCAAGTGCGAAAAGTTAAGCCAAAAAACACGCACAATACTGATTGACAGCTGGTAATAAATATATAAGCAAACACCATTGTGATCTATTTAATTGTAAAAAATGATGGTTTTCGAAGCAAAATTCAAGTGTATTTAACAGAAGTTAGCATGCAAATGCCATTTTCTTGTCACTCTATTGCTGCTGTCGACGAGCTATTTTGAATTAGAGCTGAAACTCAGTCGGAGTCTGTGGAATAGGCTAGCATAAACAGAAGTTGACTTAGCTAATGCTGCTCAGATAGATTATTTTTATTATTGTTCAAATTTCCGGTGACTTTCATTATCTAATGACCTGCGTCATTGGTACGAGGACTTACGAACTTTATGTCAACTGATTGTATCGCACTAAGGATTGTATTACACATCCTGACCCTTTCATTGAATAGCCGGTTTATTCTCATCTTAGAAATAGGATCGTGGAACAACATGTTGTTGTTATAGGAGGCCAAAAACAAATTGACTGTTCCCCGCAAACAATCACTCTGTTTTACACTGATGCATGTTTCAGTTGTTCATCCTCATGGACAGCTAAGTTTCGCTTATATGTTTACGAGAAAATCTTCACCTCACCTAGCTTCGTTGCTTGCTGTTGTAGGTTGCCTTCGCTATGTATAGAGAGATGAACAAAAGCCCATTTGGGGTTCCTGCCGTTAGGTTTTTGAGGGTAGCAGAGACTCATTAGACCATTTGTGCTGTTCCGCGCGGTTACGGTTACCGGACGCATTCCTTACCCAATGAATGAGCGCACGCGCTTAAACGCAGCAGAAGCTCGAATGAGTACACACGGAATGTTCGTGACCGTAAGTGCTTATCCTTTGGGCACGATCGCCACGTGAAAGAACCACGCAAGGCACCTGAATCGCCCGTTAACTCTTCGTGCAAAAGAATTTCGATGGCAACACGGTACAGCTACGTCGATCGAAAAGGTATAGCTTATGGAATATGGAATGGGCAATGCTACATTAGCGTTTGAGTTCTAGCTGTTTACCTACGAAGAGAATACTTTCTTCGAAAAGCATCGAACCTATGATACGAAAAATATCGTAGTCCTAAGATCTGACTTGATCTGGAGATTGATGGTACGCGAAAGCTATAGAATACAGCTGAGCATGTCAAAACGCTGCGTAGGAACGGAGATTGGGCTGAAGATGCTAGAATATCAGCTCGCTTGTAGAGCTTCTTTTGTCTGTTATCGCCGTTCAGTTGTCCATAAGCGACCATATTTTTACGCATGCGTGTTTAACGCCCTTAGTCAACACCATGTGTACCTGAATAGCTCACAAGCGTCGAATAATTTTGGAAAAGTTAGCCGAGAGAAGTATTGCCAGCAAAGTGCAAGGGCTGTGCCATGAAAAGAAGCAGTTTTATCATTTCCTTTTGTTCTTCACGTATGTACTACGCCATGGCAAGACGAACGTTTATTATCACGTCTTCCTATTAGCGTTTTATTGCTATTAAATGTGGTCGCATTTGCTGCTCACTCATTTAGTTAAATTGTTATGAGGAACAATAATTAACGAACGCGACGACCGAGGTTTGCGCCTTTCTCTTGGTAGTCAGCATTCTTCCCCAGTAATCATCCCAGCAGCACATGCAATGCACCAGCTAATCTAAACTCGATATTTTTGTAATACGATTATACACGGGCCGTCACACTTTGATACAAGTCGCAATATATGATTATTAGCAGCTTTAAAGCGGAAGGCTTTGTTCCGGCTAGGAAATCAGCTCGACTCAGTAGTTCAAAGGTGTACTAGAAAAAACGGTGGCAGAATAGCCAACAACGTAAGCTGGGTAAGTGAAATCACAAAATTGTGCCCCTAATTACTCACAACCTGGGTAATGTGAAAAAATGCTCGGTAACATTTGTACGCGTTTACGACCAATGTCTAAGAATTAAGAGTCAACAGCAGCAAACCGTTCTATGTGATATAAACATTCTGTACATTATAAAAGTACCGACTAGATGTGTCAAGTACGTTTTACTGAAATAGAATATATAGCGCGGTAAATAACTTGCGTAATACCATATTTGAATGATTTGTCCTGTAATTTACTAGGAAAACTCGTTCATCTATGCATGAGTCTGCCATGTTATGTAGATATAATGCACTTCCAACACCTATCCGCTCGTGAGCGATCCCCGTCGAGCAAAATGAGTACCTGTGTGAAAAAATACCGATTTACATCGCAAGCTATGATGCATCGTTTGTGCAGCCTTTGGATAAAGAAGTGAGTGCACACAAGGGTAGAACAAAAAGGTCGCTGTGAGAATGAGCTAAGCTAACGTCAAGAGTAGCTTGGAGAGCGTTATAATCATTATGCAAACCTCTGCCGTAGAGGTCACAGAGGCTGGCGGAGGCCTCAACTCTGATGAAGGATGACACGCTAACATAGTCATCTACAACAGTTCGCGCTTTCAACGTTAGCGAAATTCTGCCCTCCGTCGTAAGCATCGTAGAAATGACCTTCCTCACCTTAGCGCCTATGAACAGAAAAGCCCGACCCAATAAAGATAGTATCATCATTCATAACCTGCTAACTTATAAAATGTATAGCTACTATTTTGAAATTTTTAATACCTTCACTACGTTGAACGTTATGCTTGGTTTAGAATAAAATAATTCTCTTGTTATATCGGAATGAACATAATCCTACCTTCATTTACATATATGTAGGTTATCGTACTGTGAGGAAGAAGATTTGTGTGTTGAAACTCGTCACTTTAACAACCTTAGGACACCAAAATTGTAAAGGACGTGGTTGTAACGGGTATGAAGCGTAACACCCTCCAGAATGAGGCATCTGAGATAATCGAAGTTATTTTATTGCGGCTAATATCTTGAGAGGGTCGCAGATATTTATACTCAAGTATTCGCTGAACTATAACATCCATATTTACTTCTCTCTGGTTACAAGAATCCTTAAAAAATTTCCGGATGCTACTTGCCAACATTTATTTTGCGGGATGTGCAAGTGTCTGCAGTAGATTTTGGACATAAATTGTCCGTCAAGCTCAATGGAATGATTCACTAATTTCGGCTATTTGTACATGAGCCCGAATCTTTTAAATTATAGTTCAACGTTCGTGCCCATAGATGGCGGTCGCAAGGTACGCTAACTTCTAGACGCAGGGTTTCACATTTGAGTGGAATTTCTATTTCAAATATATTGAGAAATTTAGCTTGCATATAACTGCATTGTCTCTGTCAATTCTTCATTTGATGTCTACGTTTTACTACCCATCGGCTGTAGACATAACTTATAGTACTTAAATTGTACGGTACCCATGGTACTTAAATTCTTTAGCTCTATCCAATTACGCGTCTTTTCGAAACGGAACTGTTCTTGCATCTCGGCGAGAATGCTCGCTGATAGATTGATAAACCGCATTGAGCATCACACAAGGTTAAAAGTGTTGCATACGGGTATTACGCGAAGGGACTTGTTAGAAAAGCACGGCATCATTGACAAACGTTCAGACTTTAGGCGAAAGACTGATTTTTAGTATGCCGTCTTTAGTTATACTTGACAATGTAGCCCCTACCTTTAAAGAAGTCATAGGTGAGTATCTGCATATAGAAGCTCCAATCCTCGAGGCTTCTAGAAAAATCGGCCCTAGAAATGAAGCCGAAAGCTATTAATAAGCTGTTAAGCAATCATGATTGCAATCATGTAAGAGACTCATTTAGCAAGAAACGAACTCGAAACAATACGGCGTATTTATTACATAAGCAACCTATCAGATTGTTCCATGTGCGAATAAATGTCTCCTACAGGTAATAATTGCAAAATTTAATCCCGAAACACGATGTTCTAATTGATCCACATCATTTGCCTTTTAAATACGACCAGTATGTGGAAATATGATCGTTTTTTTTATATAAGCTAAGACGCTGATAAATGCGAATCCACGGCTTCAATGTACCAACTACGACAGTCTCGCCGCAAAAAGGTCCCAGAACGAGCCACTAGATCAAAGCCTTTCCGGTATCCTAAAAGGAATAATACGAATACGCTCGCTGAGAAAAAGCCGTTTCAAGTCGAAGCACTGCTCAATTGCCGACACGGCGGCAAACTGCACAAAAAGCATCATTGATTGACACCACCCTTCTAGAAGCAGCAGGTTCTGTACTCGCCTTCTGAGTAACCTAAAGGAGGTCTGCAGACCCTGCTGGCTGCTCTTCACTGGTCAGCCGTTTCTCTACTTTGCCTACCCGCCACATATCCAAGACGTAGCCTTTACCCGAAATCAACTACAACTTGACCTCACAGAATTCGTACCACCGTGGCCGCTCAACAGCTGCCGTCAACGGCTTTCTTTTATAAACTTTCCAGAAGATTGGGCGATCTGCCGTAGCTGTACTATTCCTACGTGGAACCTCCTTTCGTTTGTGTTTTTCGGACGGGCATGCTGGGCAATTGTGTTAAGGATTCCAAAGTTCTGCTGTTTGCCAGAGGTCCTTGTCCTTTGTTTTTGTAATACCGACATGTGAAAGTCTGTATAATATATATATTTACAGAGAGGTATTAGAGAAATCTGCTGCCACGAAAGGGAGCAATGCTTTGACGTTTTTTAAACATTCCGTGATATTCTTGCGGTCGAGATAATCCGTTCTATTATTTTGTTTAAAAAGTGGGAATATAGAATGCATCGTTTCAATGCACGCAGTCGAGCTCGGTGGCTTGGTGCATTCGTATGCGCCTTGCGACTGGAGGAGACGCGTAGGTGCACG
>MNPL01018875.1:68026-85363 GCA_002081605.1 Tropilaelaps mercedesae
GGCATTTACATTTATATGGGGTCCGTCTTACGAAGTAATGCAAAAGCTGGTACCGTGGACGTTAAATGTTGGCTGATGGTCAGCTTTAAAATTTTTTTTTTTTTTTATCAATGCATGCAATCGTTTAGAATACAACTGGCATAAGTTTTTCATAAGTTTTTTTTGTTATTACTTTACACGAGCTCTCAAAGCGGTATTAAAACAAATGCGTTTAAAAACAGTCAAAATTTACAGTAACGAAAAAGGAAGCGGTACAATCATGCCAGTTTCTTTCGCAAATAGTAATTGTGTAAAATGCTCACCGTCGCGTTACTGCATACACGTGCGCTGACGTCACAAGACGGCAGGCCGTATTCACGATTTTAATGCAGACAGCCTAATATTTGTATTCCGAATAGAATGTGATATCTTCTGCAGTCCCCAGGTAGATCGATTTAAGAATGTAATCTAATCTTTTGAGCTAAACACTACAATTTCCGCTTCGTCCGTTACATTAAATCGTCGTTTTGATCGTCAATATCTATGGCAGAATTTTATGGTAGAATCTTTTAAATGAACAAACACAGACTTACTTTTAAACTAGACATTTTTCAGCAAGTCTACTTCCTCTGCCTTCAAAGCACTTCCTCCGCTTGATGGTAAGTTACAAATATTGCTTATATTTTAGTACTGCGCATTTAATTGCAATCAAGGAAGTTTTGAGATTGACCATATTTCTTGAGGGATATGGCTAAATAAATTCTAGAACCTGTAAAAAGACTAATGAGAAGGCAAGTGTGATAAAAACATGTACTCATTTGTACCGGAATAGGGCTGTATAAACATAAATGGCAGCCAATTTGAGTACGTTCACGATTGAAATTAACAGACAGTACTAAAGTAAAATTGGTATGAACTGCCAAAGCTTGTACTATCTCAAGTAAATATTGTTTCTTAGTTGAACATAGTCCGAAAAACCGAATATCTACCTTTTATTCCAGTCATACATTAACACAAGTCCACCTTCCTACTAAATGTTAGTCTACCTTTGCTCCCTCTGTGTGTTGTGCAGATATCTCTAAATTACAGACAAAGCACCTAGCAGGCGCCAATAGTGAATCGATGTCAAATTGCCGTTTGTGTTTAAAGGCATGGGAGAAAGTTATTAAATGAGGGTTCAGTACGTACAATCAATTGGTCTTGCAACTTTTGATGCGGTCTTCATATTAATCAATCTAATTACTTTAGTGTAAACGAAGAAGGTGAAATTTGATCTTGTTTGAACTTAGAATATTTATCCAATTTTCATATTAAGTGTGGCCTATGTAAATGCTCCTCCTTTTAAAGCACTGAATGGCTTATGCGACTTTTCGGAAATTTGTTGACGTTCGGTTCCTCCAAAAAAACGTCGGTATTTTTAATTTCACAAATAAGTTTATGAAAATTTTGTCCATGCCTCCTTTTTTAGATAAATGTGAGTAGTATGTTCGAGCCTCATATTCTCCTTCTGAATTATAATTATAACGCTTACATTTGGCTTGTATTAGATACTGTAGTATTGTGGCGCTTATTTGATCTGATAATGCATCGCCTTTACTAAAGATAATCGTTAGATGATGCCACGACAATGTCTCAATTTTGAGAATAATATAAACGTATCCTTTTGTTAATTATTCAATAGCACGCTGGATCTACCACCCAGGCTATTTCGACAACATAGGTTTACGTGCAGCTTCCCTTACTCTATTCCTTAGTTTACATTCTGTCTCCATTAGTCGTACATACCTGAGCATAACAAATTTGAGAATGTGCATCAGGGCTTGGATAGTGCAACGGAAAAGGCGTTGCCGATTTAATCTGAAGATCAGAGGATTACAGTGACATAAGTCGAAAGGAAGCTGTCAGAGATTTCTTGGCGGTAATCTCTAATTTATACAAACATATTTTCAAACCGCTATACAATATACAGACGAATTACGAGTTTGTTCGGGTTGCTTTTTGTCGCAAAGGCAACAAACGTAGTTATCCTATTGCAATATTGCCGCTCAAGTATCCAAGAGAAGCCTCATCCTGACGTGTAGTCCTCCACCAGAGTCTCTGTAGGTGCGGCCTCAATGCAGTGCTCAGCACGCGGGCATGATGAACAGCACGGTGTAGCAAAGAATCAGTCCTAATCAGTTCTTAAGTTACGTCGCTTCACAATAACGCATATGCTTTGCGTTTTATTTTCGTATTTTCTTCAAGGTCACTTTTTTGTATTCTTTACTTCTGTATTCTTTTATATTTTGCAGGGATTTTTCACATATCAATGGATTATGTATGGATTAGTCATAGCGTTGAAGCGTTCATGATTTAAGATGACCTAGGGAACTCATAATAAAAAACTTACATAAAAGTATTACATTTTTTTAAAGCTAACCATCAGCCAACATTCAATATCCACGGTAGCGCTTGTTGTATTACTTCGTAAGACCGGCCCCATCGATGTAAATGTGCAACGGCGGAAATGGAACCCGTGCACCTACGCGCCTCTTCTTATTGCAAAGCGCCCGTGAATGCACCAAGCCACCGAGCTAAATACATGAGTGTGAATCACTACGTGCAACCCGACTACATTTAGGAGCATCGACTGATAATCGAATTACCTTGTGTCGCCGACTCCTGATGAATTAGCCGTTCAATATGTTTGTTGGTATGTATGATCATTAATGTTGTACACTATAGTTTTTGATGAATTGATTGAAAGGATTTTTACACACGAGCACGCCAAGCTACCGAGCTCGACGCATTTCAAAGACCTATATTTTTTTTTAGAGATGACTTGTCAGCCAATATTTGGCGTTTGCGGTAGCGCTTTCTGCATACCTATAAGACGGACTCCATAAATGTAAATGTGCAACGGCAGCGATCGGACCCGGGCATTTACGTGTGTGCTCGAGTCGCAAGGCACACGCGAATGCCCTAAGCCACCGAGGCCGAAGAATTTCAAAGACTTGTCGCTTGCCAAGTGTCCTTTTATTCTAAACTCTTCTCATTTTTAATAATTTTGCAACTGCTAAGCAGTGAGAACTCTGTGCCAAAATCTAGCCCAAGATCGTTCTACCATGTAAAACCCTTTCAAATCTGCTTACGTCCAGTCGTAATCGATCAGTTGTGACTCTGCTTACATCTTGAACCTGAGAATTTCTTAGAATAAAGATCACCAACACAACAACCTCTAGTGTGTCTGCGGTGTCAAAGCATATAGATAATGTGACACAGCGTGGTGCAACTGGGGCTCCGCTGCGACAGTGTCTTTTCTTCTTTCAGGCAATTTCGGAATACACCTCACTCGTTAAGAATATCACCAAAGAATGAGCAGTTGATTGATGATTCTGTCAACGCCCAGAAAACAGATTGAACGAATTGTCAAAGAAATTCCAACCAGTAATACCGCAGAAATTCTAAAGAAGCGAAGAAGCACCCCACAAAACTATTTTAAGAGTGGGCAAATATTGGTAGATTAACTTCCATTCAACACATAATTTACGGAGTTCAGGTATATTTTAAATGGCAAAGTAATATATGCTGCAACCAAACATGAGGAAGTTAAGAAAAACGTTAACTGTTTTAACTATGCAAAGCGGAAGTTGAAAAAATGCTCAATGAAGCACACTTGACCCTTCTGGTCAATCCGTATCATCCGAGTTAAGAAACTCCAGTCTACGGCACACTTGCTGGTAATCAGTGATGAAGCGCTGAAGAAGTCAACTTCCGGAAAATAAAATAGACAAACTACAGAGAACCTCCAGGCTGTGCCCTTGCCAAACAACGCTCCAAATGAAATCAGCATACAGCGTAGAAAGTCAAAGCAGCGTGAAAAGCAGTCATTAGGCAAACCTCTTAATCAGTCCCAATCAAGTGGCTGGCGCAATCTACAATTCAACTCCCTGACGAAGTTCAGCGGAATTGCGGAAGCTCCAAAAGCGTGTCTTTGTTGTCCAAAATCGAAAGTAAAAAGGACCGACCTCTTTGCCGAAAATGCTGGTTTGTCTAAATATTGAATGCGCTTCCGTCTTTTACTAAATACCATGCACATGCTTATGTGAGCATCTATCCGGCCTTTGATTACCGGCTATGCTCATTACAGTTTATTCTACATAGAGATCCTAGAGATTGAGATAGCAATGTGAATGAGGAATATGGAATGTAGGTGTCTATAATAAAGCGAGCCAATGTTCGTCCAAAAAACATTGACGAACTTTCTCTCGAAAGACGCTAGTAGTATTCATCTGTCCCAATGACTGGATCAAACCTGAGGCTGTAACTTATTCCTGGATTAGAATGACAACACAGATGTCAGATTTCGAACTCTTCTGAATACCGACAGCCACAAGTGTCAAATGCATGTTCACAAATGCGACAAACCTTCACTGATTTTCTGATTATGTATACGTAATGTGAAAAAATTGACAGTGCTTACATCACTGAAACCTGGTTGTCTTAGCGCGCGTCATCGGAGCTGTATGACAGTGACCAATATAAGCTGTTTCAAAAGGCCAGGATTGGCCTTTTGGAAATCAGAATTGGGACCTTAGTGTCACCAAATCGCATCTGGAGCTATTGTAGAAAATATATGTGCTTGTCGCCGAAATTAAAAACCTTATCACAAATAGTTTTAGCATTGTATTAACAGGGGATCTTGATCAACCTGATATTGACTGGATTAATTTATACTATCTCTATGATAACGTCTATGAAATCGGTAACGAAGATATTCGCCAGATAAAAGAGGGCACGTTCTCACATTTTTGCTGCAAAAATTACCTGCGTCAATTTGTTGAAAACTCCAACCTGTTGAAAATCGTTTTAACGAAAGATGGTATTGTCGAGAGTTGTTGCCGTGGTGTTACTTGCTCCTATCGTGATTGATAAGCTGATGCTAATTTTTGTAACCCCGCCATTCACTTCCGTGACCACCTTTCAATAAATTTTCGGAGATTACTCTGAGGAAGTCTTGAAACCACGATAATGCATTTGACCACTACCGATTAGTTGACCTTATTTTTTCCCGACACTGATGTCAATATAATGTGCAAGAATTTCTTGGCTTCATGCACTTCACTGTGAAGCCCTTTGTTCTTTTAAGACTACGGGTGGATATGGACGTCTAGGCTTAAACATTCAAACATAGCAACTGAGTAGAGCGGCTAGCGAGAGTGGTGCCAGTCTCCAAAATAAGAGAGAATTTATTTCAAGACGGATTTTAAGAAGATTTATTTAAATTTATTTAAGACGGATTTCCGGAAGGAGTGGAATGATCCGGGCCAAAGGTCTGAGTGTCAGATATAAATATATCCTGGAGCGACTGAAATTCCGCAATGGTCTAAGTTCGATCGATAAAACTGATGTCTTAATAGCTTCCACTGACTTCACCTTTATGCCTGTACGTAGTTAACGATGTCGACTAATTTTGTTAAAAATCCTAAACATCACCTTAACGACCTAACAAAGGATTGCAACCCCAGGCAACATTTTCATAATTTTTTTATGAAGTGTGATCATGTATATGTTCTTTTACCCATCATCCTCCTCAGATCATTAGAGGATAGGACTGTTCTTAATCCCTCTTAATGTGCCATCATATATCCGGCTCACAAACGAGGCAACTTTAGCGCCGACTTTAGCGCTAAGAGACCGATCTCGGTACCTCCAAACTATTTGGAAAGGTTATTCCCACGGCACTTTATACAAACACGAACGCGCTTCAATATCGAGGGAGCGATTTGCATAACGAACAACCTATTCTAGCTTTCTCCAGATTTCTATTTAAAACTCAAAGTTGACTCTTCGCTACCTATTATTGTTGGAAAACCGCTCGACAGCATGCATTTCGGTTTTCGCATTTATAGACATATTGTATTCCTGCGGATTCTATCCACACTTAACATGCTACTAAAAAAAGGAATAGCTCCGTTTCTTATTCCACCCAATCACTCTATGCTCTACGAACCTGCTGTGAATTTCATACAAGATGTACAGACCCACTGATTTAACACAGATCCCGAGTTGGTCTAATTTTTGCAGTCACTAGCAAATTTTGCGTTTTTCGTAATGATGATCTAATACGAGTGATGCGGTACAAATCTCCTCCTTTTCCCCGGCAAATGCCGTATGAGTAAATAAATTATTATTGGTGCTTAAACTCCGCATCTGTAAACCGTGCCTCCGTTTGCTGCCGGTGCGTAACTTAATGGTGTCCGATTCCTGACGAACTGAGGTATCGGGCTAGATGTGCATGTTTAAAAACGTTGCTCACGCTTATATGTTTCGATAAGATCTTTGTTACGCAAATGCTAGCTTTATTAGACATAAATAAAGATAAACCCAATGTTCGCCTTCACCACCATTGATTTTTTCTTGTAAGGCCTTTATTTTAGCAAGTCGCCTATGCTTTTTTAAAGTGTTTATTGAGACTAGGCAATTGACATGAAACTTTAGTGGCCGGAGTGGACGTTTTATCACTTTATCTGAGTTTTATCATTACTGTACTCATATAATACTATAATTAGCTTTATTTTCTGAATCAGGTGTTTTTTAACGGAAAAGCATTGATAATAATGAATATGCCGAGTGGTCGTGATAGTGCAAAAGCACTAACCACAATACCAGATTTGTTTTTTTCTTAATACTCTATTCGATAATATTGTTTTCAAAGATAACTCTATAAGAATGCCTATAAAGCATGCCTAGTAAATTCCAGATTGCAATCGTGCTTGAAACAAAAGTTCGCATCAGGAGTTGTTGCACAAATGGCGTACTTGTCTCAACGGCCGCGTGGCAGGTGCACCGTCTTGTTGGAAACAAACGTAACGCATGTCCATGCTCTCTTCGAATTGCTGATTACCAAGATCGAGTCTCTAATGATATCTTCTCAAAAATTACAAACTAATTAACTAGACTAAAAATAAATTTCCGTCACGTCAGCTTCACACTGGGAGAAAATGAGCGAGCATAGAGAAAGAAAGAGCTGTATTCCTGCAAATGTTGTAAAGCCATCAAAATTTAATAAAATACTATTTTCCATCTGGCTCTGACTGCAAATTGTCTGCATGTGTAGCGTAAAGTTATCACATATATGCATGCACTTATACGTAAGATAGCTGTCGAAGCAAATTAGAACCAGGTGAGACATTTAACCACATCGGACTTATTAGTCACAGTGGTGCATTTCAAATGCACATATTGCATACATACGCACGGTATGAACAAGATATGATGGTGTACCGCACTAACTTGTACCCCCATTGTGTAGTATATGAGCAATATATGTGTGAGGACAACACATAGGGCTGGCTCTAAATTTTGAACAATCCCTTGGGGTGACGACGCTGATGGGTGGCAAAGTCGGGGGAGATTTGAAGTTTATTAAGCCATCTTAGTCTCGAGCTGTTCTGAAGGAAAAAGAAGAGAACATTGAATGGGTTTCGCTCGGAGCTGCTGCTCATATGGTCGTTGGGTGTTGTTCATATTTTCTCGTCATGCAACGTATTCCCTCGGCGTGCTGCTCCTCGGGGAGTAGGTGGGGTGAATGGAGAAAGTCCTCCCTATGTAGTAGGAAATGCTTCCACTGTAGTGGGTAATGCTTTAGGGTCTCATTCATATACGCGCCATTATTGCCCTTCATATCCAAATGACACCTAAGCTAAATCAGATTGGGGGAGACGTAGATACCGAGGAAAGGAGCGGCTTGTCTCAGAGAGATATTATGACTGATTATGCCAGCTAACATGCTGGCGACTTTAGGGTACCTGGACTGAGGGATATTGCAGTGCAATCATCGTAATTTTATTCTTATATTGCGTAATTCTCATCAGCTCAGCTAAATCAATGTGTGTGTCGATCTCGGGAGCTTGGTGCATTCGCACGCGCTTTGCGACTGGCGGAGACACGTAGGTGCACGGGTTCGATCCCCGCCGGTGCACATTCACATTTATTTTTTCGTGCATTCGCATGCGCCGTGCGGCCTGAGGAGAGGCACGTATATGGACGGGTTCTATTCGTGGCAGTGCACATTTGCATTTGTCGTGGCTTGGTGCATTCGTATGCGCCTTGCGGCTGGAGGAGACACGTAGGTGCACGGGTTCGATCCCCGCCGGTGCACATTTACATTTATATGGGGTCGCTTACGAAGTAATGCAAAAACTGCTGCCGTGGACGTTAAATGTTGGCTGATGGTCAGCATTAAAAAAAAAATATAAATCAATGCGTGTAATCGGTGGGAGACACAAAAATAAACCCGTCTTCTATAGCGCCTACAGAGGTACAGGTTAAGCGCAGACTTTGCTGAGAACTCTCACAATAAAACACATTGACTTATTGTTAAACTAAAGACATTCAAAGTTGATACTTCAAGGCTGAAATTTTATACTTGCAAACTGAAACATGTGTTTACTCCAGTCATATTTCTTAATTTTTTGCTGATATAACTAGAAAGGCGTTTATACTCAGTGAGTTTGGCATAATACTCGTTTGAATACCTTTGCGCTGGCATGCTCAAGCTATTTCATGGATCACTCAAAAGAGCATGTAAATATGCTCGCGTAGAACCAAAGGAAATCAATGAGATCGCATACAATGTGTTATGCTACCCAAAGGAATTCCATTAGCTCAAACGGAACGCATTTATGCATCTGTATGCATTCTTTTACCATTTTTATCAAAAGGATATACTTATTGGATTACAAATACAACTCCATCACTCTGTTACTTGTACGAATGAATTGCAGGTTCTCTTTAGGCCCAAAAGGGCATGTTTACTCCCTCATCAGTAGCCAGTCTGCTTTTATCAGAAACGGTCAAGCGTTTCGTCCTTACTCCGCCTGAGGAGCTTTTCCTTTCGAAGGATTATACTTGTTGCTAGGCAGTGACACCGAGCAAATCACGATTAGCGTAATGTTACGAGTGTTACAAAAATACAAAGAACGTGCACCGATGATATAACTACCACGTAGGCAAATGAGCCAGTCTGTTTTTAGCGAAAAAGACACAGTTGCAATTTCACCTAGTTTTTTTCGAAATTTAACGGGGTTTGGCAGTCACGCTGCGGCAATTGCGAAAGGAAACCCTAAGTTTGTCAGTAGCACGCGATGTATGAGGCAGAAGCCAAAGGCAACCCTGAGTTTGTCTAAGAAGGAACGAAATTCCGTATGTTAGATGTTCTAAAAAGTTGCATTATATAATTTATGTGATTAATATATAAATCCAAAAAAACACAAGAAAATGTCAGGCCTTTTTCTTTTTAGGTTCGAAACTGTTGTTCAGTAAGAGGTCTGGCATCTGACTAAACGTAGGGATAGCCTGTAGCAAGGGATACACTGTAGTCACGTCGCAAGAAGAATAAGAAGAGAATATTTAACTGAACCCTTCAAAAGTATATATCACGTTAAAGGTGGTGTACATATAGAATATATAGAAACACACCCAATATAGAATGGGATTACGTCCTATTTGAATCATAAGTAGTAGTTTTAGGCGCGTCTTCAACATGCCTACGTAGGAAGCCATGTTATTTAAAACAAATAGCATAAGTGAAGCGTATTATATCTCTTTGAGCCTCCTACGATCGGCACAGAGCAAAATGTTTAAGCTTATGGAGTAAAATGATAGCATATACACAGTCTGTTCATACAAAATCGGTTAGACGTCGTATTCTAGGGAACGAACTGAAAAGATATATTGGAAATATATAGCTTTTCCATGGCTTCATTGATAGAGCCGTTGAACCTCGGTATAAACACCAATTTACGAAAGTATACTTGGAAAAGGTTTTTATATCTAAAAAAGATGCCCTGCTAATGGTCTGGAAAGTTCCGCGAAGTATAGACAGCATCCTGGAGTGACTCTGTACTCCTCTACGGAGAAAATAACAAAATATATATTGTAAAAAGTAGGGCACAAATTTCAAATCTTCTTGTTGAAATTAATTAACTTGATATTATAAACTTTTAATAAAAACTATGATGAAATAATGATCGGTAAAAAAGCTCGGTAAGAGTTTAAAGCATGTTAATCCACTAGCTAGTACTCCAAACAGAAATAGCGGCATAAGTGAGACGATTCTCATTTTGAAGACGTGTGGCGACATTCATTTGGTTAGGTAACGCATGTATTTTCATGATTTTTTACTTAAATTATTGGAAATGGACATAAAATCAACGCCTAACTAAGGATTGTATAAATGCACGCGCATCGTAGATGGTGTTTTCATAAAGACTGTGAGGCTTTAAACTGCAGTGTATTGGCTAGTTGCCTGCGTAAGTCTAGCGTAGCAATTCATTAAAAACCTCTCAGCGGATGTCATTATTAGACTCGTGTTGTTATTAAAAGCTGGCTGGGAAATCGTATCTACGTATTTAGACCTTAAACCTAGACCCTAAATCAGCAATTTCTTTAGTTAAAGGACATGATGCTGCTGGCCTGACTGATTGACAACTAATGTGATAAACACATGATTAAATATTTTTGTTTTTACTGTTATCTCATGGCTACTGTTTATTACGTACGATGATCTCTGAAGTATGAAATTCTGAATAAAAGGGTAGTGATCTGTATTGAATTCGAGCGTTACTATTTTCTATTATTCGAACCATATTCGCGAAATGCACATTTGTTTACACGTTAGCTGGAACATTTCGAGCGCTTAGGTGAGCACAGTTACCAATTAATTATTCAGCTTCTATAACTGACTTTCCACCGGATACTAGCTAGTGCCGCTAATAGTGCATAAACGTTCAAATGGTGGTGCCGTATTTTTCGACGTATCGCTGTTGGAACCGTTCTATTTAACTGAGTTCAAGGCGTTTTTCGTGACTCCTACGATGACGAAAAGGTCCCATCTATCGTTCTCTAAACTAAGCATCCGTTTAGCACTGCTTCTTTTCCTGGTTCTTTCCTTGCCATTGCATTGAAATAAGGTCGTAGAGAACGAAGAAACCTGTTCGCACATCCTAGCTGAGATGAGATGGCGGAACGCTATTCACCCAGTACCTGCTTGGCTTCCAAACGAATCAGACAACCCTAGACGCCCGCCCAATGTGTCCTTCCCGCTAAGACCATCCACCTACATGCGTGTTTCATTCAGTTTCTGTATATGGTGCAGCATCTTTTTTTGTCCTCTCTTTTCTGCTTGCTCCTCTAACAGCACAGGGATTCCCGGCAAAGAAGACGCTCCGAAAGGTAAAGCACGCCGGGTAATGTTGTTGCTTTTGGGCAAGGGATCCGGGCTGAGTCAGCATTCGTGCAGTTGGTCCGGCCATCTCAGCTTTGCCTCTTCGCTGGTCTGCGGCTCCCTACTGGGCTTCCTCAGCTCGTCTGTTTATAATTCACAAGACTACAGTCATACAACAGAATCTGCCGGCGCAGATGGACATGAGCTGGGTCGTCGACTCGAGTGAGACGGTGAAGAGAGCAACAAGTAAAATAGCAAGGAAAAGCGGTCCTCCTTGCTGGGCAAGACGAGCAAAGACGATCCGCCTAGAGTACCCTTTAGAGAAAAAGGAGAAAAGGAAGGACAAGCCTGTCTAGAAAATACAATGTAGAAATAAGCGTATCTACTTAGGTAGCCATTAAGTTTGCCTTCTTGCCGGGACACTAGACCGGCCGGTTATCATAGTCTATTATCGTAGTTTGTGATTCCGCATGTACCAAAATAAAAAATTTACCTGCAAGGGCAACCTAGTGTCAGGATAATCGTCGAATTTTCACATTTTTCTTACGAATCGAACTTAGTTGCCAATGCATCTTAAGAAGTTTTCGATTTAAAATAATTGGCATATTTTTTCGTTAGAGTGTAATCTTGGATCACACCTTGGTGATGGTAAAATAAAATCAGCATTTAAGTGAAAGGCTGGAATAGAATAGAATTTCCAGACCAAACCTCAAGCTTATCACAGAGCCTCAATAAAGGTCATTACATATAAGATAGGCTTCTCGTAATTTGTATCCACTTTATGTAATAATATCTCGCAATCCAACATCGCCCATACCAATAATACGCTTGAGTACAATAACGCTGACTTCTGAAGAGATTTATTCAGATACAACTAATCATTTTAGAAACTCTCACTGTTGCAGGAGTTACTACCAAAATTATGTTCGCTTAGCTATAGTTACTAAATAAGAACGGAGATAAAAAAAACACGCTAGCCATCAGGAAAATATATATTACTCGTGTAACTGACAATATAGGATAAGCGTATAAATTTTAAATACATTTAACATTCATTTATTCGGTTGAAACAGGGGTAACAAACAGTTCTATACAACCATCCTGGATACTATACCATATTAAATTGTGAGCGCCATAGGTTTGGACTTCGATAACATCCCCACCTATCAACTTTGACCTCGCTCGGCAGCATCAGACTGCGCAACGTCTTTGCTCTTTCATTAGGCCGACCTTTGGCATGCAAGCACATGCTAGACGTCAATTCCGCTAGTGACAAAAGTGCAACGATGGGCCTTCCTTGTTTAGTCAGCTTCATGTCATTCTTTGAAGTAACGAATAAGGATCCGCCGGCTGGTTAAGTTCTGGTTACACCGTTGCATACAATGAAGCTCGCTGCAGAGTTTCACCATTCGCCACCCAAACAAGTAAAGTAGGGCTCTTTGATTGGAAAGAGATGCTTTTCTCAAAGAGACAAAATGTTTAGATAATTCAGGTGACAACTACAGCTTCATAATTTTACGTTAGAACGAGTCTATAAGTAATTCCCCCGTCTAAAAGGATTTCCCCGTTTACGACGCACGTCATCATTCTGTAGACCTGATTCCGTGTGTGTATCTCTTATATGTTACACTATAAGTGTGTCTCAATGAATAAATTGCATGTCCCATATGGTATTGCCGAAGACGTGTCATTATGGCATACCCGATACAGCATTGAAGTCCGCCAACTCACTGAAAAGGCTAGCGTAAAAAATTATTAGTAATTTTTTTTGGCAAGTCAGCACCATAAGTATGCAACACACATATGCAACTATTTTTGATTGGTACGACTCAATATTTCTGTATGTGATTGGTGCGAAAATTTTTAGTTAAGTAGGTATGGTTTTATCTTTCGGCAAAATGGTCTGGTTACTCTGATTTAAGTCAAAATAATGCGGCACTGATAAGTACAAAACACAATTGGTGGTCGGTATGTATATAAGACCTAACGATACATCATAGTTTTGCTCAAGGAGAACATACTCGTATCACTTTTTCAGATTAAGAAAAACCTTTTCTGGTATATATATATATATATATGTTTGCTTTTACGTCCACGACGATTTGGGGCTTTGGCGTTTTCTCTTATTATTTTTTGCGTCTCATAAGGTATACGTCCTCAATAGAACTCGAGTTAATGCTATTAACCGCAGAGCAGATTACCGGGCATCTATCCGACGGTGATGGTGTGTACTGATGGAAGAGGCGATATGAGGCAAAAATACATTGATAGCTTGAATACAGTCGTTTTCTGTTTCTCCAGGGCTGAAATTGTAAATTACACCTCGTTAAGAATCAATAGCTCTTTTTTCTCCAAAACTAGGCAGTGCAGACTCTAAACTTCAACTTTTCGCTGTGTAGAAAGCTGCAGGGCAGACTAAGCATACAACTATACGGAAGAACGAGGTATGCATATGATTGTTGAAATTTAAACTGAAAAGCTCGATTGACGAACAATAGAGCCGTAATTAGAGGCTAGCTTTGCAAAAACTTTGTAGCCGGTACACCGCATATACTGCGCGTGTAATCTGAAAGCAATGTTCAGTCCCGATTATCTGCGCCGGGAGTAAACTTGACACGGACTTACGAACGTCAAACATTCTCGGAATTCTGCAGTCAGGCAGCTCCTGACGATGCGAAGTAGTTTCGTAAACCAGGATTCGTGCGCCCCGAGTTACACCAAATGCGAAAGGATGCAGGCATGTTCGGAATACGTCAAATACGTAGTTGCATGCTGCTAGCAGCACAAGCACCGAGCGTCTCGACAAACTACTCCAGTCATTCAATCAGCTCATTCGATCCGGCATTTACTCTAAGCGGTGACCAGTAAGCTTAAAATGAATATAGGCTTCCCAAAAGGTAAATAAATACCACAGAAAGATTATTTAGTAAAATCTGATATATATAATGCTACACGTGTAGACATTCCTGGAACAGCTGCAAATCATAGGAAAAGGAAATTCTCTCATTGCCACTATTATTCGTAGCAAATAGCGTCCTTCAATACAATGTGTCGTAAAATATTGCATATTGATTTTCGACACCGTCTTACCTAAATGACGCTTGAAATCAAACGGGACAGTTGGGCCCTCCAACGTCTTACCAGTCTCTAAACCACAAAGTGTCCGTAAAGTGAAAATTTATACAGCCAAGTCTAAACCTATTTCTTCGTTAGTCATTAGCAGAGTTGCTGATAGAAAATGAAAGAAGAGAATGGAAGATAATAACGTTGGGTTAAAACTTCTAGAGAAATATCATGTTCTTCATTTATATTTTTATGAGCTGGTACAAAACTCTGCCTAAGCACCTAGCGCGTAACTCTATAAATATCGACGCATACCATTCTTTTTGGTACTATTCTTTTCGTACTTTCTTCTAAACATCGTTCGAAAACGTCAGTGCAGAATCAATTCTTATTCGATCTAGGCAACATGGCGTTTTATGGAAGACCTCAATCAGTGCAGTCGAGAATGCATTCAATATTTTCATTCATATATGAGCAATAACTAAGTTGCGATGCTCAACTCGTCGTTATCCTGTGTCGTATATTAGCAGGTTTATCTTCTCGGTGCTCCTCACATATTGTTGTGCAGTACGAAGTCGCTGTTCTTGCGAACTCCATGTTTTTTTGTATTCACACCGTCTTCACTGCGCTCCTATACGTTAGACAGATATTAGTACGAACGAAACGCATCGAAGGTGGTCGCATTTTTACTTTTTTCTAAACTCTTTCCTGTTCAAACTAATCAGTGCGCAGCCGCGCTCTCGGTGCGTCCCTCCACATTACCCCGTTAGTACCGGAAACTATGAAGCCACTCGCGTAACGAAATAGTAAGCGTTCAGGAGGAGGATCTGACGGCTAGAAAACGGTGGATGGCTCCTGCGAAATGTGTTGGAGCTACGGAGTGAGACAGGCCTTGCCAAACATATGGTGGAGAAATGCGATGTAAGGGAATCGTTTGGGAAGTGGCTAGAAGATCGACTGGCGACGATTGGTATCCGGACCATTCGACGAAGCTGCAGGCGTTTGAGGTGGAGAAAGAAGAAGACATCGATTTCGGATCGTTTGCCTCCTCCGTCGCTCTGTCCTCGTCACATCACTGCCTCACTGCTCCACTGGAAAGCCCCATACCATGTCCCAAAAAAATTGTAGCTGGTCAGCTCGCCGACAGGGTTTGGTAGGCTGTTGGGTGGCCGCACTGGGTTCTGCCGCAGGCGGACATCAACTTTTCAGCTGCTACCCAGCAGAAAACAGACAGGTTCAACGGAGAAGCGAGAGTGGTACCTCGCTTTATGTCTGCTGATCTGTCTGGTCCGACGAAAGGATTCTTCTTGACAGTACGTAGGTGGGAAGATGAAGAGACTCCATGTCAGGGATATCCATTTATTGGTTAGAAGCAGCGCCTGATAAGGCAATACGGATAATATGTTATGTGAAGCAAAATACAACCACCTGAATTTAATAACACAATATTTAATATGTGTTTATTGCACCAAGAAGAGATGGCTGAATAAATTTGCGAATTCACGACGCCTATGTTTCGGGTTATAAACCCAAAATATGTTTCGAGCCCAGTGTGTTGTTCAATCGCAGACTTACAGTGTTCGCTGATATCTTCAACCAAAAAAGATAGCAAAGCCTGGCTTGAAGGATCGGCATTTTGGGGAAAAGCGATACGATGTTTGATAACCAAATCACAACCAATACAGTGATCAACAAATGGGGTTCGCTTAACTGACAAATAGGTTTCACATTGTTAATGCCGTCGTTTTATCCTAGCAGTTTCTTCTTAGCCGTAAAGCGATACGGTCTGTGCATGTTGTAACGACATGCTTAAAATGTCTGGTACACAGATTCCTTTCATTTATAACGATTATCTACACTCTACCTTGTGTGTACGTCTACAGCATTATCGCTCACGGAGCAGGTGCGCTCCTCTAACATGGTTAAAATGGCACCGTATACAAAATGGCCAGGCACACATCTGCAAACAAAAGTGTTTGCACTTAACCATGTTTTAGCCCAAGCAACTACAGACTCGATTAGACAACGATTTTTTTACTGGTCTTGTTTTGGCATTAACAAGTGGACCAAGCCGCCCTATGCTAATCATCGTTTCATTGGCATAATTTCACATCTAAACGGTACGGACAATATTTACGAGGGGTTTCGTAGCATAAAAGAGGAACTCCAAAAGGGACCACCTTATAGGCAGGCATCGACAAACGAAGTCGCCGCCATGAGAGGCCACAGCAAAGTAGCTGGGCTGGGACAATGAGCACACGGTCTGATGAGCCTATCCTACCTAGTCGATGAAAATCAAGCGCAGTAATGTACGACTATTTTTAACTTTTTATACCTTTATGGATGTACGCAATGAATCATTCAGATCTTTGCTGCGAATACATGACACAATAAATGATGTTTAATTTTTTTAATTTTTCTAACTATTTGTATCAAGTAGAAGCTATATATATATATATATATATATATATATATATAGCTTTGCAACAGGAGAAGACACGTAGGTGCACGGGTTTGATCCCCGCCGTTGCACATTTACATTTATATGGGATCCGTCTTACGAAGTAATGGAAAAAGCGCTACCGCTTCTAAAAAAGGTGAGTGTAATTGTCGAAAGCGTCACTAAGATTTATTAGTTTGAAAGTTTTTAAAGGGGCTTGGTTTATTACCATACACTATGAAAATACGTAATAAGTGGCTTGTTCAACACACGAATCAGCACGAACGCACCTTAATACATATGGTTCGGTCCATGACATACATACTTTTTGCGATACTGCTTAAAGTCATCAGCAGTATATTTTGGTGCAATTCTATAGAATGCCCAAAATGAACGGAATACTCAAAAGGGCAATTTCAGCTTCAACACTTGAATGAAAATATGCCTATTAAACATAATTGATAACAAAAACAGGTTCCGCTTTTGTTTATCGAACAATTCATGTTGCTTTTCATAAAATAACACACAGGTATAATAAGTAGGACGAGTTTTGGCCTGATAGACATGCTATTATGTGTCATCAAACTGTAGTCTAGCAAACGTCGCCTATATATATATATATATATATATATATATACATATATAT
>MNPL01018912.1:0-21102 GCA_002081605.1 Tropilaelaps mercedesae
TGGTAATACGATGATGATGAAAATAACTTAGATGAAGATAAGCGCATCTGTAAGGAAGCGAGCGAGAGCATGAAAGAAGGGGAGATTAAAGGGTTAACGGGCAGGGCATCACCTGGGTGTTATAACACCCCCACGTGATTGAGATTTCCTGCAACATGCATATATTCATTAAATCAGGCGGAGGTTACAGACAAAAACGTACATTACACATACGCCTATAGAGGTCCGCAGACAAGCAGCCAACAAACTATAACATGCCGTAAAATAAGATTCAAAACAGATGACACACTTAGTTACATTCTCAAATGAACCAAACCAGGACAAAAATAACGACATCACTAGCAACTCCAGATAACAACTAACCACTCTCACCTGCCACACATAAGATAGCGTAGTAGTAGATACGAGGATGATGCTGTATAACATTGAAATGAAACATACGGAAAGGTGAGGATAGTGCTGATGATATTGCGTCGGCACAATAATAATAATAATGATAATAAGATAATGCTGCTACGAACGATAATAATATTATATAAATATATAAAAATAGAGAGAACGATAGGGAAAAGAGGAGATTTTTAATGCAAAAAGGAACACGCGTGGTCAAAAGAAATAAGTAGAAGGAACAGAACTTAAAAGAAAAAGCCGTAGAGAAAAAGCGCGCAAAAGAGTGAGAGAGCAAGAGAGCGAGAGAGACAAAAGAAAAAGATCCCATATTTAGCAACAGAGTAAATAAGAGAAAGTAAAAAACAGTACACACACAAGCACACAGATTATTACACTATTAGAACGATGACTATAAGAATAACCTTATTAATATGATGGTAATGACGATACGGAAGAAGAGGAAGCAACAATACAATAAAACAAATAACAAAGAAACAGCAAACAACCAATCCCGCTCTCGTAATAACCTAGTCTCTATTTAGCTCTATTGGTTTCATGCTTGAAACCCGGCTATAATCCTCTTCGTCCCCGACAATGTAACTGCCTTTCGCTTACAGGCTTAGACCCAAAAAGCGTGTTTGGCACTTATTTTGGAGGCGACCAGACAATAGTTTGGGAAAAGGAAGGAGAACATTTAATTTGTTGTCGTTCGCTCATGGGACTTGTCTGGATGGATTGGGCTGGCTGCATTCGATAGGTTACGATGCTCGAACTACGCTCATACATCTGTTGCCGCACAATCGCCTAAAAGAGATGTCTGTGTCCCAGCTCAATTAGTCCAGATGTTTGTCCTGATTGTCGTGTTTAGTAACTATAACTCAAGCGAATACGATAAAAATAATTACGCCATTAAAGTAGGAACAGCAATTTCAACAGACAAACCCAGCATCAAAAACACATTCGAGTCGTAAGAAACATCTACGACTACCAAAGCGATGAAAACTGGGAAACAAGTGCCGTATTTTGTTTTCATATTTGCAGACATAGCACCATAAAGACATTTCCATGAGGTTAGCTTGATGAGAAATAGAGAACAACCGACGAATAAATCCTAAACAATCTTACTGTGGTATGTTGGTTCTCATAGGGACAACAAAACTCGACTTCTTATGCCGTACCATTTCACCGTTCGTGTCCGTCAAGAGTCTCTCGCTTGAATTTTTCGGTTCTGATATTCTTCTAACTTCTCCGTTCCAAGCGCTGTCTAATGAGTCATTTCAGGTAAATGTTTTATTTAAAACATTTTTGTAGTTATTCTTTTTTTTATAGTTATGCGCTTGCATCGATCAATATTGAAATTTTTCAATGTTCAGGTTATCCGCATGCATCCCAGGTAGAGTCACATAGTGTTTCTGATCACTGATGCCTCGAATATTTCTACTGCCGGTGCAATCGTAAAGCTAGAATTAAGTTTCTCGCAAAGAGGGAAAGGCTTAAACGGACCGACGGCTTGTGAAAAGTCGAGAGGAAAAGCTAAAAATCTATTCAGTTGCGAGTAACGAGGGCTAAGCGGAATCTTTTATCGTCGGATTTTGTCGGGAAGAGCGTGGCGATCTACGCTTACCAATTTTCATAATCATCATGCTATCTTCTGTCACTTACAATTAGAATAAAAACAAAAATAACATTAAGTGGAAATGGGGAACACCCGTTCAGATCACCTAACTCGATGTACATGGATGATCTTTCTGTAAGCCCCCTTTTGTTCATGTTTTCAATAAAAGTATTCGATGGAGCTGCATTGTGCTTCTCTCTTTGGATATTATATACTAACACAGCTTCAATAGATTCGTTGCACTGAGATACATTACGGTCTACTTATGTCATCGATTTGGTATGTTTCTGACCGGTCGTTCCATGATTGAGGTTAAGCTGCAAGATGTGATGTGCCCATTGTGTGGTTTGTAATGCTTAAGCCATTTAATTTTTCTTCCATGTGCACAAACCCATCGTCAAAAATTGCACGGGTAATAAGGCTTGGGAAAAGAAAAGTACTAGGGTTAGACTGGTTGAGCGAAAAAGGTAGTGTTCACACGATTGTCGAATGGAGTTTGCTAACCGTAGGTACGGCAAAACCATAAGTAACGAATATTGAATAGGAATGGTAGTGAATTGTTAAAGTTCCCGCCGGAAACATGTGTATTTCTGTAAATAGCGAGAGCGCCAGGTTCTGAAGAATACAAAAGTTGGATCACTTTTACCGTTCTCTACTTAAAAGAGGGTCGCACACACCCTTCACGGGTTTCACTTTTAAGCTTGTAGCCCGCAACATCGTTTCGTGTTTTCGTACATACGTTAGGAAAAAGGAACGCATTCGCTTATCTGTTGGATGGCAGGCAAGTATGTTATTTGCTTTGAAGTGAAGATGAAGAACTTGTGAACGTGGTTTCTTTGAGGTGTAGTTTGAGGAGGACTAAAAAATTTAATATACAGCATGGAACGGTATAATCAGTATGTTAGAAGAGCTTCTTCGTTAGAGGAAAGCCTTCAACGATCATTAGAAGTTGGAAACCTAGGACACGCCTGTACGTTCACCATAGGTAGCTAAATTGGTTCAGATCGGTGGAACCGTTCACGATTATACATGATGGAACATTTAAAATAACTTGTGATTTAGTGAATTAAGATTTTACATTAGTATGTCGCCGCTACCTGTTGATTATTACTGGTATTTATAGTCCTAAATCTTTCATCATGGCTCCCCCATTAGCTAATTATGGTAAAATGGAGTAGATACAAAATTGTCATTTGATCATACCTACCGCTATGTCCTTAATTTGAAAGACTGTCATCGCGATCAATGTCGTCTTCTGATCTATAGTTAATTATCATTGGAAGGAGAATCAGAAAAAATTGAGAAGTTAGTACTGTATTTAATCAAACGATGGACCGACTTTAATAGGCGAGGTATGTCACGCACAACTTACTGCCTGGCATAGTTGTGCCAATACAATGGGCTTAATACAAGTCTTTCGTGTAGTACAAAAGCTTGTTATTGCGGTATAATTGTTATTGGCGACTTTGCTTGTAGCTTACTTTTTTCGGTGGCTTAGGTGAACGCTTAATGCACATGCGCCACTGTAACCAGGAAGTAACTAGTGCGGTGGCTCATAAACCGGCTCTATGCCAGTCCCTCTTGCCTCGACTAGAAGGGGAAGGTCGTCTGTCTCGCACAAGACGCACCTATCGGTGTCAGATTCTCCAATCTTCATCATATAGCTTTGAAACTGTCCATGGCCCGTAAAGACCTGGATTGCCTCATAGATCCACTAGCTCCCGGTCTGTAGCCATGGCCTACCGCCCGGGATTAAGAACCTAGTATTCCTCGTAGGTTCCCTGCACGACCATTCACTCTGCCACTTTTTGGTGGTAGCGTTTCCTGTTTCAAGCATGGGCTTTACTCTCTAACCAGCAAATCCCATGACGCCGTCATGGCCAAGACGAGTACCACCTCAGTCGACAGTTCTCTACAACCGGCGCACCCTTATCGTTGGCGTTTTGTGCCGACCTGACATGGTCACGATTCGCTTTTTTCTACAATGCTATATCGCTCCATATGGGCGTTTCGTATAGAGCAATCATTCCCCCAAAGCGGCTGGATTATCCGCATAGGCGAAAACCTCTACGCACTCTGGCAACCCCTCGAGTTCCAACACACCGTCATAGGCCAGGTTTCACAGGACCGGTCCAAGGATCGAACCTTGCGGGACCCCTGCCGTCACCTCGTACGTCTGTCCAGTCGTGAGCAGCGAGCGTTCTCCGTTTTAAAACAAGCGCCCGTTCCAAAACTTTGTTCGGTGGCCTTAGATTAGATCTGCCCCTACAGAAGCCGTGTTGGGACTCCGATAGAGTGCTTTTCGCTTCTGTATCGTCGTTTTGTCCTGCGACCAGAAGGTTTTCGAAGACTGCTTACTGTGTCAAGCAAATATATGGGGTGGTAAGAGGCCATCTTTGTTTCGGGATTAGAAGCAGCGACGCGCACTTCATATTGCCAGCTACCGACCCCGCGCAAGCAGCTTATTGACTAGAGTTGCCAAGATTTTTGGGCACCGCTTGACTAGGAGCTTCACAAACTCAGAGGAACATCAGGTGCTTTCCCGGGTGTTAGGCCGGTTGCGCCACCTTGTCTCTCGTCCCTTCCGGAATACCCCCGTCTTCTCAGAAATATCCCCGTCTGTCTTGATCACTCGTCCTCCCTCCATGTGTGTGTCGGGAATAGTTGGTAGGTGACCTCTTCTAGGAACCCTTCGAACTATTCAAATGGAGCGTCCGGTGTAAGCTAGCAGAAGTAGGAGACATCTCCCATTTCTATCCAGGCGAAACCCTTTCCAGACTTCTTACACCTACAGCTAGCTTTGGCACACGAACGGCCCAACATACAAGCGCTTCGCTGTCGAGTCCGTGTGTGGTGCTTTCCGCCGCCGTACATAACCGACATTCGGCTTAGCAAGTAGGAAGAGCACGATGGACTCCTCCTGCTCCCAACATCGTTGTGCACCACACGAGTGCTGTTGACGTTTGGCTAGACAACTTTAAACTCTGCCGGCTGCATAGGTGCTAATTAACCCGTCCACCATTTTTGTACAACTAGCTTATTTATTTTTCTTCCTCTCTTCCGTCTGTTCTGACGGAGCTGATTTCTTAGTTTTTCCGTCTTTACGAGCGTGGCTGTTTTCTCAGCCACCTTCTTTTTCTCACCCCCGCTGCACCCGCGCTGGTAGGCCTCCTCAAGGACTTTCGGGTAGGTTGTCGAGCTCCGTGACTTGGTGCATTCGCATGCGCTTTCCGTCTTAAAAAGTGATGTAAAAGCGGTAGCGTGGATGTTAAATGTTGGCTGATGGTCATCCCCAAAAATATAAATATAGGTAGGCCGGGCAGCACGGGTTTCCGGCGCGATGTTCATCCTCCTGACACGTGAGGCATTTAGTTTCTCTCTGCTTGTACGCTGCCGCCTTATGGTCTTTCTTGCCACAGTTGAAGCACGCTTTTTCCACTGACTTGTTTGGTGCGCAGTTTCGGATAATGTGTCACTGGGTATCCCCAGTGGTCCTGCATGCGCGGCCGCTGAGCACACCTGGAGCAGCTGTTGCCGCGGCCCCACAATTTGTTCGTGAGTTTTGGTGAAGCTTCTTTCCGCCTTCTTTAGTATCTTCAGTATCTTCCTTTGGGCTTCATTATCCGCCGTTTACCGGCCTACCTATTGTTTTAAGAGGCTCACTGGTTCTTTCAGGACTTTCTCGTGGTCTTGTACGAATTCCTCCATTTCCTCTTTCCTGTCACGGCTGCTCTGTGCGCCTTCTCAAGACCGCCGGTAAACTCGCTTATGTAGTTTTCTAAGGGGCATCAGAGTATTCTGGTTTTCAGTCGCAATCCTGGGGAGGTCGCGCACTTGGACAGGTTGGCCAGGCCCATCTTGGCCCTTTCCTGTCTTCACCAGCTCCTGGAGCTTTCATTTATTTTCTTGTTTTGCTTGCTCTGCCTTCTTTCTTCTCTCCTTTTGTTGTCAATGCAGGTCAGCCGGGTTGTTAGCCTTCTCCTTTCCAGCCCTTTTGCATGCCTCTCTGGTTTCCCTCACGGGGGCCGCCAGCTGCCATCCCAGCGGGGTCACGGTTTTTGCCAGGTCAATGACTTTTCCTCTGCTTTCCCGCCTGGTAGCGTTCATGGGGTTGTAGTCGTAGGTCTCAACGAATCAAACCGACTTCCCTCCATTTTTCCAGTCGCCGTCTGCGCTAGAATCCTGGTTGCTCGCCCCTTTAGTTGTGGGTGGGGTGCCCCATCGCCGATGGTACGTTACCAGCGTTCTCTTTCAGTTGTACGTCCATAATTGTCCTTCCCTTCGAGGAACAGCGTCACATTATCCCGCAGCAAGGAAGTGACAGCTCCCTTCAGCCAGGGGTACGGGGCCTGGTGTGGCTTTGGTAGTGCATCCTCCATTTTATTATGGGGTCCTATCTGGGCGCCACCCGGTACTATAGCATCCTCGTGATTACAAATCACCCGACTGACTACCTTTCGGGGGCACTCTGCGGCACTTACACGCTTCGTGCTATCAATTCAAGTGTGGGCCCTACGCGCAGGCCAGCCGACTCTACACGGACGAGGGAGCAGCCAAGGCAACGGCGAAGCTACCTCGAGCTTCGGCACTATACACAGGCGTACCTCCGGTATTAATGCGTAAGTATGTACTCAGTAAGAATGTATCCTCACCGGAACTTTTCGCTTTTGACGCCTAGGAAACCCTCATCATTGCAGTTCGAATGCTTGCACCGCATCTATGAAACACAGTATGCTGGCTAATTGTCGGGGGAACGCGTCTCCAAAGTATAGTCCCCAAAATTACTGGAATTAACTGACATTCGTCTCCGTTATCGGGCGATCGCCGCGAGGAGGCGTTCAACGTTATCCCGTCAGCTTAGACTACTTAGAAAAGCCCGTAATCTTTCATTTTCCTTTTATGTTTGAATGTGAATGCTTCATTTGATCACTCATAACGCGTTTATATTTTACTGCTTTTTAAAATATTATTAAATACAATTATGTTATTAAATAATTTCTTACCATATGGTAAAAAACTAGCCCTATGAAAAATTATTTCGCCTTGACTTTGATCAAATGTCATTCTGTGATTTATGTTAGGTCGTACTCAATACCCTTATAATTACTCACATTCACATTTATACACAAATACCCTTGATACAACTTCTGGAAGTCACAGTAATGCTCTTTGTCTAACGTTGGCTACTAAATTAAGGAAAAAATAAAAAATGAGAATGGTTTTTCAATATGCCGTCGAGAGATGCACCGGTGGTGTACTGTCTTATGGCAAATGAAAGGGCATTTGAAGCCAGAAAAATGGTAGAGCCTATGGTCTGAAAATCGACCTCATCATCGTTGTTATTAGAACAGAAAGGATAAGGAGAGGGCGTACCAGGGTCGTCAGCATCATACGGCCGAAGAGCCGTTTTTTCCTCTTAAAGAGGATATATTCCCAAGAGAGAAGCGAAGCTCGGACTGAGCGTATTCTCGAGAAGCGTATAGCGCCGTATTCATTAGGTATTGTACGTATTGAAGAATATCTGAATAGCCGTGGAGCAAACGAGCTCCAAACAACTCGTTTGTGTGTAAGAGAGGATTGGCTTGCTTGGAACGAAAGAGGCCTTAAGCCTCAGCGGCAGTGGTCATCTAGGAGAGATGGGGAAACCGCCAATGCGACCGGGCTGCACGATAGAGGAGAAGGCCGTTTGTGCGAATTCAGATTGAGGAAAAACATAAGTTAGACGGCACATTTAGCCGAAGAATAGTGTACGAGTGTCCTAGCTAAACTGCATCTAGCTGCGTTCATTCGTTGCATAATCTTAGTTGATGTTGTATCGTTGGCTAGCAACCGGATCTGACCCTACAGCATTTTCCGAAAGACGTCACTGAAATCATCACAGACGCGCGAAAGGCTAGAAGCTTTTTTCTGCAAACCGTCGGCAAGGTTATCCCACCGAATCCGACAATAAAGACGGAAGGAAACGACAGGAAAAGTGTTGATAAATTCAAAGGTGTGTGACTATGTAATGGCAGGTTTGTAGAAAAAACTAGAGTTTGCCATATGCTGTGTGCAAAGCACACAAATACGCAAAGCGATACCGAAAAGCATCACACAACTGATGAAGACGATGCATTCATTGAGGTTGACAGAGAGCGTAGAAAGTCTAAGCTAGTCAAAAACGATTAGAGAAAAACTGAAGCAGAACTTAATTAATAATAATAAGAACAATGCAGAAAGCGGGATGTTGCCGAGCTGAAACAGTTTGTTCCTAAGCTGGTAACCGAGCGCGTTATGAAACAAAAGCGGAAAACTTACAGGAGGGAAAGTGTCTCAAAACGAATGGCACTCAGATTACTAGGTAAGAGATGCGTAAAGACATCGCACCGCGGGGAGGCTAGAGACAACAAATATTTCTAACGAGGTCAGAGAGAACGTAAAAAACTAGTCCAAGAGTCTGCCCAAGCGAACTAAGAAGAGGAAGTTTTGCAGCTAAAGACACTGTGTTAACTGATGCTATACTTTTATGGGTCAAATATGAATGTGTGCTAACCTCACCTAAGCAGGATGCTACTGAGAGTAATTGTAAAGCCTTGCGATAACTTGCCCGAAGAGCGTCGACAGAAATTTGGCCCGGAAAATGGTAAATTTTTGTATCAAAAATATAACAAAACTGAAGCTCAATTGTGTCCTAAAGTAGTAAATGAAAACTAAACGTCATAAAAAGTTTACAAAAATACATTGAAAAGTATAGCAATGGCACGTATAGAAATGCTCATCATCAAAGAGCCAAAAGCAAAAACACGCGCAGACCTGATTTGGAGTCTCAAGGCATTCCCATAAACCCCGAAAAAGTAAAATTCCATAAAACCCAAAAAAGGTGGTTCCACTAACAGGAACCAGTCAGCTCCTGAAAGATAATAAATGACGAGTTATTGAAATGCAGTATAGAAGCAGAATAGATCACAAAACTAGACACTGCAGCGGGACCAGAGTCGAAAAGTATGTGCTATGTGGTATGAAAGGGCACCTAGATAAGAGTGACCAAAACGCGAGCGCGGTGTCGGGGATATTTTTATGGCTGACCATCAGCCACGGATGTAACAACCACGGAATCACTTTCTTCACATTACTGACAGATTAAGACAGATTCCATAAAAGTAAATGTGCAAATGCCCATGCATCTACGTGTCTTTTTCGGTCGTAATACGCCAGGCCACCAAGCTCGATCGCGGTGCCTGCGTCTCCGAGAGAGTACATATAACTGACTATAATATAACAAGGGTGCTGACAGTCTTCATTGGACTCAGTGACGGGTGTTTACAACAGAGTCAAAAATATAGACGCAAAAATGTATTTCCGTACGAGCAATGCAAAAATGGTCAGTGTTGTCTTTTACTATAATTGCAAGAAATACATTGGAAGATGTCCAAGTATGGCCTTAAAACGGTACCTCAGTAGTCTTCTATGAAACAAGACAACAAAACAACGGTACCTCAGTCCTCTTCTATGAAACAAGAGGTTAGGGGAAAGACAGTATATTCAACTAGGTAGAACGTTTAATAAATGAACATGCACCGAGCTGAGTTGTACCGTGTGAAACGCATCACATATATCACAAATATTTTGAAGTGGTGCCAGCGAGCTAAATTCTGGATACACCTTCAATGGGTACTAAAACCGTGAACGTAAAAAGGCGTTCCAATAAAAGGTTCCAAAAAATACACGCTATGCAGAAGAGGAAGCATCTTAACCAAATTAAGTGGGCCACGATTTCTGTATTTCTCTATTTACAGTATATGAAATCCAGCAGTTCGTCAATGAAATGTTGTACTAGTAACAATACATCAAAGTGATTGAAAGGAATATGCTGTCTTTGACGTGAGAATGGTTTCCGAAGGCCAAGTGTGTGTCCACGCATGGTAACGCACCCATCATAGCCTGAAAATTTAATCCGATCAAAAACGTGTTGTCTCCAAAGCTGACTAGGGCCCACGCAGAACTAATGCAAGGGTAGATTGCTCGAAATGTGGGTCTGGAACCCAAGCATGACGAACATAATGCAAAAATGTATTTGATGCATTGTAGACTGAGCATTAGTTATCATTGCAACAAGAATGGCATAACCGAATATTAGCCTTAGTGAGTGCTGTTCCTTCTACAGCAAGTTAAATACCTGCTCAGACTGGAAAGGATAAAAACAGTTTTTATACAAAATACATTTGCAGATATTTGTCTTGAAACCGGTGTTGTCTTCTATCAAGGGAGTGAACGTGTGAAAATCTGTAGTGACGCTATTTGATTGATTAACAGATGAGTAATATGTAGAGTTATAAACGAACCCGGCTGAATAATGTGACAATAATAGCTAGCCTGGAGTTTACATTTCGTCGTTCTTTTGATGGCATTCTGTATTAAAATCGGGTACCTTTTCACAATTAGTTTTTCCTTTTTCGTTAAGAAGCCTCGGAGTGATACACATTGAGCGGCAGGAGCCGTGGGCGTACATGTGACGTCCGAATCACATCCCACATTAAAACCCATTGTAAATTTCGAGTTGGACTGTCTTATCTGTAGCAATTCAACTCGTTTAACCCTCGTAGCGTTAACTGCTGGACCGAGTTTGTGGCGCGCAGGACCCGACTCTAATAGGTTCCGCAAATACCTCCAGCTAACAAGTAAACGAAGCTGCGCTTCGCTGTCTTCAGCAGAAATAGAATCCTCTTCATACGTAGGGTCAAATATCTTTGGAGCTGGAGAGCCCCCTGAGAGAACGCTTATATTATTCTGGCTGGTAATATAAAAAACAAAAATAGATAGTATTAAAAAAAACAGATAAAGCGTAGATACTTAGGCATAAAATGCGAAATACGTTAAATGAATATTAACATATGTTAAAACGTGAAAAAATTGCATAGATGCATTGAAAGGGGCGCAAAATGATTTTATCGTTATGGTATCTCACACTGTCTTTAGGAACACTTTTTCAAACAATGTCGGAAAAGCTGCTGATGAAAACTGCTGCTGAAATTACTGAGCCGCATGGTTATCAGGAGAATTCTTATAACAGTTTTCCTTTGTCTTTTGAAAAAGCTTACTTATCGAAATTAAGGTGCTGTCGTTTACAAAGGTATAATTTCTTGATCAAGTCACACCTATATACTACAAAATCGTTAGGCAGGTTGTAGCTTATTTTTATAAGGAAAATCTTAAGGTTATTTTCTATATACGTAACAAATCTGCAACATTTTTATTGACTAATATTTTGATTCAGCAGTAATAATTACATTTTATTAACCACATTTGTTATGCAGAATATGCAATATATATAGATATAAAAAATTTTACCCGAACAAGGGCGAGAGTTAGAAGCATTGAAAATGCATGAATGAGGCTGAAAGTCGCAAATGAGATGGTTGGAGGCATCCAAATTGTGCTGCAGAAAAACCCTGAAGTACTTGAATAAGCACAATCTGGGGAAAGGACACTACTCAGACGAAGAAATATTAGCCTGTCCGATCTGTTTGTTTTGATGCAATTGGTCCCTCATGACCATAATGAACATGAGGCTCACGGCTGAGCTGAAGATAAAAAAGGCACTTTACGGACTGAGTTGACCTCTCGAGGTTGTTATAAGAAGATGTTCGTGTTTTTTAATTTGCTAATTTAGTATGTGTTAATCCAAGCATGGTAGTTTTTGCAACTAAACGATTGCTAAACATTTTTCGCCGCATATCACAAAGTAGAATGTATATATAAGCTACTACTATACTAATTTGGGTATGCCGAAAATACACAAACCAACGGACAAGAGAAGTAGACTTCTCATAAGGGCAGTGTCAGTCAAACTTTCAAGAGTCATAGATGAGATGACATTTCTTGCACCTAACAAGGGAGAAAAGCATTGCCTTATATATATGATCTGAGCCATTGACATCGTAGGATGGCTGGAAAGATTTAGTGCAAAGTTGACGTATTTTTTGCACAGATCCTCATAGAATACATTGTCTCTCAATTCATTTTCACAGAATCGGCAAGGCTCTGTATAAAAGCTGCTCCCATTCTACAACTAAATTTCCTGGCATTATTTGGCCGCTTGCAAGCTTTTGTTTGAAATAATGTTAAATCAACTTCAAACCAGGGCCCAGGTTTAGGGCTTTATTGAGTATGCATATCAGGCTAGCAAGATAAATACTTTAGTCATTAAAAATTTGCTATTTTTCAATTCAAGGAGATTAAAGAAGAAATCAAAGTTCAGGTTTGTCTCAATTCAAAATTCAAATCTCCCTCATGAGACCTTCGATCTTGCTCATAAAGGAAATGTTCTATCTGTCTAGCAAATGATAGTAATAAACATAGGAAATATTGTCCAGGAACTACATAAAACACATCTTGAGAGAACCAAATAAAAGCCGCATTTATTAATGAGGACAAAACGTGTCATGCGTTTATTCATTTTTTATCTCCATAATTTTATTTTGAATTGAATACTTAAAGATCACTCGTATACCATTGTAGGTGGGAAAGCGCCTTGTTTGGTATGCAAAGTATCTAATTTGAAATTTCTAAGTATAAAATATGGCATATTCGATTATCCTCTGCAGAACTTGGCGATTGACAGAGTACAAAATTCTATAGAGCAATCGTGTCGGAATATAGGCTTGGGTGCACTCAGGTGTGGACAGAATATGTCAGAGGCTGTTTTTCCTGGACCTTATGCGGCCACTACTTTTAGCCCTTTTTTCTACGCGCATATCGGGCGTTTCAACTGTGATATGATATCATGTGTGTATTGTGCTCTTGAGTGAAGATTGACATACTTTCCCATCGCCGCCCCCGTGGTACTACCGACGGCAATTAGTGACTTCGAATCAAGTTAGCCCAATCTTGATATAAGAATGCCGTTATACCTTTATATTATCCACGTTGTACTCGTTAGACTCAAAAGAACTGACACATAATATAGGACGGAGTAGTGGTCTTGAGTTACTTCGTACAAGACACTAATGTCGCCCAAGGAAGCGAAGAAAACTACCGCGATTAGACAATTACGCTTCGAATAAGGGTCTCCAAGTTATGATTATTAAATCCAATGGAAATGAAATGTGAAAATTAAAATAGGAGTTGATTCGAAGTATTTCAATATTAGAATTGTGACGGATCAAACATGAAATAGTTTTACATTTTACACCAACTATCGCATAATTGCTTTGAGGTAACACAAAAAGTATAATTCGATCACATAGTCGTGCGCTATGCGGCGGGAAGTTTCTCTGTTGTAGCCTGTACAACGAAAGCATACGATAAGCTAGATGAGAGGTGCGTGTACGCTCGAGGTGCGGCAATCATAATAGTGTAAGGACCTACACAAGTAGATTAGCAAAAGTTCATTACACAGCTATGGCAATATATTCTAAAGTTGTTACAATTTTATAATTTTAATTTATTTTATCCCGTCAGTTGCTGACCTTACAAGGATGAGTATTAATCACTCACTCGTTTCTTGTTTGAATCATACGAGCGAACACATCAAACTTCGGAAGAATGAGCAAATATGCCGGTACTAGTTTTTTTACGTAGGTTGGCCGTGAAGTTCCAAGCCGCCCTATGGCGTTATTTTCAAATAATTGAACACTTGCCATGTTAAACTATTGTGTGGCATTTTAGATTTATACCGGTATTACACGTAGCTGTTGTCTTTAAGAACGATTTTTAATAAATGAAAAATACCACTTGTAAGAAGGCGGAACATAAATCCAAATCGTCAGTCGAGAAGGATTCTACGAACGAATTCATTATTATAAATTATAGTTTTCTAAATGTACAAAAGTACAGCTTTGCCGAGGCGTGTAAATTAATTTTTGATAAATAGTGGAGCATAATAGTTCCACGTTTGAATATTTTATGGATGTCCAAATAGTCTCGAAGTAGCATTTTATTCCATGTTTGTCACACAGACGGTTGAAGAGTATAAAAAATGTTTCTGTACCCTCTCAGATTTTTGGGCTAGCAAAGTGAATTTACACATAACAGACACAAATGAGCGGAGATCAATATCTCCATTTTGCGACACACTGAAATAAAAGAGAACTCCAACAAAATTACACGGTATCTTAAGCATTATATAAATTAGACTGATTCATTATCTGTTACCGTTTCTGTGCTGCTTAGCAGTATAGAGAACAATTTGTTCAGTCATTTTAGCAATACTTGGTCTACCCCATCAGGTTTGTTGCCCTCGAAAAAGTGAAGTAACGACAACTTACCACTAAAAATGGATCTTTGATTGTGTTGTCAATAACCCGGTGTTTAATAATCTTTATCATTACGTGTCTTGCGCTCAGAAAGCGCAAAAATAATCCTCACAAGCACAAAAGTGAAAGACGTTTTAACTGATTCTTATTTTTATTACGTTGGATAGACTTGTTTTGTCTGTCTGTAACTCACGGTAGTCTAGTCTGTGTCGGCACCGTATTTTTGAACGCATGTAGGCTAGAATCGAGGAATAGATTATATACAACGGAAGGAGCTATCTTAAGTTGAGACACCTCTCCCTCTTTTCCCTGCCCACCTGTTCGGACCTGGAAGTGGCAGTGTCCTAGGAAGCTGCAATGATAGGATGAGCAATCTTACGGTATTACTCCACCTAAAAAGCAGCCATCAGCAGGATGCAGCTGTTCTTCTCTTAGCGGTATGCCACTCTGGTTAGTGGTCTCAGTTGTTTGGTGTAAATATTTAATAAAAAAGCCTTTTATTTTCTCTTTTTCGAATGTTTCCTCTGCAGACAAGTCTTTCCATTTGAATGACCGAATGGCTATGCGACGTTAGTTCGCCGAATTGTAGGTCATCTAACGTCAAACTGGCGACATCAAAAGTAGTTCTTTCCAAAACTGCATTTAGTTAATCTTGACTGCTCTTTTGCAGTGGCCGAAATACCGTAAAACAGGTTTTATGTATATTGAAAATAAATGCAAAGGTACCAAGAGTTTTCACAACATCTTCTACAGTTCCAAGAGCAAACGCAATGTCAGCCTAAAGGCTGACCGACGAATAGGAAATGAAAGAGGTGTTTTGACTGTAGGCAGTCATCTTACGGAAATTACTAACGGAGAGTCTTTGTGTACGATAAAATTTATTAGCATGGCAAACACCGGCTTTTTCATATAGCCTATTATTTTTTATCTAGACTCCAGATCGTTACGAACCGCGTGAAGTCCCCGATCCGTGCTTGTCCATAGCCAAGGGTCACTGGTCATCTTCGTATCGCCCGTCTGCATTTAGGGATTGCTGGGAAGGTATAGGCAGTCGATATTCCTAAGCTTCGGTTGCCCAGAGCGATTTCTTCGCCCAAAGTAGCCGCACTGCTAGGGCCGTTCTAGAAAGCTAGTTCTTCTTGGCTTTCCACCTCAAGTGCAAAATATTGCAAAAGATCGTCGGTTGTATCCAGATCAAGAGAATTATGTAATTCGCGAGCGCTGCGCGGTAGAATACCGCGTGAATTACAATATCTAACATTGCGGTAAGGTATTTTCAATCTCATAGGGAGCAGTGGTTCTTTTCGTTTATCTTATGGGTTTTTTGAGGGTTTGATCTACAAGATTTGTGTACAATGATAGATGGGAGCTCGTAGATTATTCTAACTGGACAAATCGCTTATTTTGATTAAAGAGTTGATGCTTTATCGAGGCTTTTCAAGAATTGTTCGTTGTCGTGGGGCCAATGGTTGAAGGTATCGGGCAATTGATAGATGAATGTCACAAACTCGATTCGGATTACAGTGAGTCACTCAGCTCGTTTATCTTCAAACAGACGAGTGTAGGAAGCCAAAAGCTTTCCTTGCTAAATGTTCGACTACGAGGCTGTAGTGCCTTCATTCAAAGGAATACTATTGAGTATTAATGTGCCTCGTATTCCACGTGGTACGCCCCCCAAAGGGAATAACTGTACCTCCTAACAAGTAACCTCTCTGTTCTTTACGTTAATGCGGTAATTCCAGCCTGTACGACAGGTTTTTTATGACCTTGAATCCACAATATGAAAGCGCTGTAGACGACTGTTCTAATTTATAGTGCTATTTTCTGTTAGTTTGTTGCTAGACACGTCGAGTCTTACGATTCTATACAACAGTCTAGTCATACCAAAACTTGCTGCACATAAATATGGCATTCGTATTTAAGAAAACACGGTGATGCTCTAGATAAGCTTCAGAACAACTTCAATTCTAAAAATTAGCGTGAGCTGCTGATTTTCAGTGTGCCCTCAATAAACTTGTTAAAGCTATAAGGGCAGATGCTCAATCGGCTCATACGGACCCACATGGTGAATTGCGTATTGACAGAATCATCGGTGCCAATGACAATTCTGACACAGAGCGCACAGAAAATAGTTTTTCCCGGAGACTACGACGTACACTTCAGTATATATATAATAATAATAACGCTAATAGTAATAATAACAGATACGCGTAAGCTGTAAATATCCGCTTTTTACAATAAATAAATATTCGCATTGGTCAAGGCCGTTTACGAAGCGCAGATCAACTGAGAGGACCCTGCAGATCCTTCAGTCCTGCAGGTATTGTGCGTAAATTGAAAAAATAAAAAAGGCTTACTCTTTTTATCACTAAGCCTTTGGAAAACAGCTATTAACGAAATAAAACTCCTACTCTTACATTAAAATGTATAAATGTAAGGGATTGCACGTTTTCCTTCGTAAGTTGCTAGTCATTTGAGCATGTTCCTGGGTATTAGTTGCTGAAATAGAAGAAAAACTTTAAAATGGTTGAGAAAACTATTTATACTGTGCGTTTATATCAAGTATGGAAAAACAGAAATGCTGGAGTTTTTATCCCTCAACTGGTACTGGTGCTTCATATTTAAGGCCAGTCGAAATTGCTATTCTGCAAACGGCTCAGCTTTCCAGAAATAGGCAAAAATCATCAGCATTTCTGTTGTACTTGGAAGACCGCGTAGACGACATGAAGCGGAGACAAATCGATGAGAGGAGGCAGAAGGGAGCACTTCACCTCTCTTTCACTCCTTTGCTTCTCCTGCGCAGCTGAGCTTAGATGACGATGCGCCGCTAGCGTTTTCTACCCTCCTCTCCGAACACACCATCCTGCTCGTCTCCTCTTCGTTATATACAAACCCAGCCTCAGGATATACGCGCACACATACTTATATACGCCCACACACCTGCGAAGGCAATATCACGGGCGTAAGACACACACAAACACTCACAATTTATACGGAGAGAGATACTCTCCCTCTTTCCCGGGACCTCGAACGCGCAAGCCTGCGCCAAAACCTTACATACAGAGTCATTCATACTCACGCAAGGACACGCATACACACATTTGAACGACGAACCTTTCTATGCGCGCCTTCCTTCTTGGACAAGCTAGCATTGTCATAACGAAAGGAAAGTGGTAGCATTGCTTTGGTAGCAGCACTATACCCATGATCTGATTGTAACAAAGAAAAAAGAAGGACTGAAACCATAATTGTTTCTGTCACTGCAAGCGAAAACGAGCACTGTCGGGGCAGTAGTTATAGTAATTCTTAGGAGGCTTGACATAACGATCTAACAAAGCTGATACCGACACCCTTGGATGTGAACGACTACGGCGAATTAGAAACGAACTGGAAAGAAACGACTCAAAAGCAGCAAGAAGACTAAGGCACAGCGCAGTGAAAAGCAGTACATCTTAGAAGTCGTTTCCTAGCAAGCCATTTCTGTATCATGCGTTGATCACGGCAATTGTGCAAGAAAATGTAGATAGTTGGCACAGCAAACAGCAGAGGGTACGAAAGCGTCAGCAGCAAAACGACGCCGAAGATTTGAAATCTTCTCTGAACGTAATCTCCCCTACTACTACACTACCACTTCAACTGCTACGACTACTAGTTACACGTAGGCAGGCCAGTTGAAACAAACAAGAAAGCGAAACGGAAAAAAGCGAAAAAAAAGCAAAAACGGGATTACAGAGGAACGAGGTGTCACAATGCACAGTGAATGATCGTCGTGTGTCATGGACTCCGTGGTACGTATACTGTGACATCCACACTTGCTTGAGGAATAGAGGCAATAGATATCCAGTGGTATTTAAAGGATCGAGGCAGCAAAACTTTTAGAGGCTAGGCGTGGCCATTCAGCAACGAACAATAAGTACGGTTACTTACGAAAAGTACGATATTATTAACGTAAATAGTTTAAAGTGGTTATTGGTGATCTACAAGTTTAACTCTCACCATCGGTGAATACCTATCGTACGTTATCTGCCTGTGAAACGCACCGTTTTTGGCAGAAGCTTTTGCGGATTATTTATACGCAAATTCATTTCACCTGATACAATGTTTGTGCAGGGAATGATTGCCACAGCAGCGCTCATTATCGCCTTCTCAGGACATGGTGAGTGATCACAGTAAAATTGGCGAACAAAATGTTTATATATCAACGCTCGTAACATCCAGCCATTGTTAACGCAATTGTCAATATCCGTAGATGGAGGCTGCTACAGTAATGCGACAATTGTACATATGATTTGGTCCCACGTGTGTGATAGAATAAAGTCACTTGTAAACGGTTACTATTTATTACTGTTTATTATTACCCGGCCCTGCTGAAGCCCATCGCCTCTGCAATTATTAAAACGGTACGCTAAAACAGCTGATAGATATGAATACAAACCTAGAGATATAAAGCAGGCTTTGGCTATTTTTAAAAATGGCAAAGGAGATTTTACAGAACTGCTAGATGTAATTCCCTTTTTAACTGTTTGCCCAATTCTAGTACTGCGCTTCTAATCGGTTTTACTATATTTGGACTTATAGTGGGTTTATATTGTCGGTTTTTTGCGGGACCTTGAAGAAACTTTAGTTATGCACTGGTGTGACGCGCCGCCATACGACAGGCACTGCCTGCACCACTACTAGATTAAAGCTCAAACCATACACTGTCACTTACACATGCATACACTGTCACAGAGAAACGCTGGTAGCGTCACTGCCAGATGCTGAACTCGACACGCAACTTTATTTGCACATTCACACCAGGACGCCTCAAGCGGATACACTGTTCACGCATTCAAATAACCAGCGCTACTTCTCTCGCACGCCTCGACCTCTACAGAAAGAAGCTGACAGTTAGTCTACCGCGCAAACCATCTAGCAGCAGCGAATTTCGGTAGTACATCGTATACTAGGTATTTTTTATATTTCATTCGGTATTCGGTAATGGCCAAAGAGGTACTCAATTTAAAAACGTACTTCGTACCGTACTACAAAATTTTTAATGTCTGTATTTGTGGTCACGTCTCTGATATCAGCCATCACGCTTGGAGCTTTATAGAGTTCATATAAAAATGAAATGAGTTTACCTAAAACATACCACGACGGATAGTACGCCCTCAAACGTTCCGCCTCAAGTTTAGCCACACACTCCTATATCTTCTTGTGAGAACATAAGTACTGTGTAAGAGTAGTTCTATTAATCAAATTCGTTGACAGATTGCATGAGCTAAAAGCTTTGAGATAAACTTGTGCGTCCACTTTACCAAAGAAACTTGTTTTTGGTAAGTAATATCTATCTATTTAGTCGTATTTTATTTATCATTCATATATAAAGATGCTTACAATGACCGCGCAATCCTCTTTCATTATTAAAATGTATCATTCCTATTTTGAAGGGATTTAAACTGTAAAGATCACAATTCAAATAAGATTTTTATAGTTTTTATAATGACACGTTCATTTGAGAAAGCAATACATAACCGTATGTAGCAAAGAACATGTAACTACGGCTGCATGATTGGATAAGGAGATTATCATTTGAATTTGTGGACTGCCAAACGTGATGCCTTCAAATGTTCAAAAAATGTATGCAGTCAAGTTGGTGCACATCCACATTGAAGAACGCCAGGCAGGACAGGAAAGCATTTGTTAAAACTATTATCCGTTTTGATTCAGAAAAGTCTTTGGATTAGATTGGATTATATACACCCTGAATCAGGCGAGGTTCCTATAATGAATATCCATTACATCATATTTTTTAAGCATAAACAACGCTTATATACATTAGAAATACTTGTCCTATTGAAATACGCGGAAACAAGTGCTTAGGATAATAAATCTGACCCAGTTGTAATTTATTTCGCGCTGTTTCATACAGGCTAAGTGGCCAATCAAAGATCCATATTGAGTCGAGTCCATAAGATAATTAGTTAAAGCAGGTAAAAAAGGCGAAACATATCCACTAGTAAGATACATTAAAGTAATGCTCCTTTATGACTTAACAGTCAAAAATATTGAGGATATTTAGAGTAGTAGATTTACTGCACAAGAGCTTTCTGAAGACGAAGAATTACGCATGTTCTACAATTCATTTTAAGATTTAGACCCCGAAAAATGGAATAAGAAGACTTTAGAAACTGCACGACTAGTATTTTTTCCGCATTTTCTGCATTTTTTCCGCTGCATTTTGCTAATTTTTTAATCTAAGAGCCATTTTCAGAGAACTTTGCTAACGTTTTTTTTTTCATAGGACGAACATATTACGAATCTAATGAAACGATTGGTTGTGGTTATGAAGTATTTCAAACCGTTGTAAATGCTTTAGGCACTGTTCATATCATACGCAAAAGATGGTACGTTGTTTTTCACTTGAGTAATTCAATTTTCGCTACACCTAAGCCAGTTCATGTAATAACCATTCCACTGACATTGCGTGTATATTCATCCTATGCTTTCCTGAAAAGAAATTTTTTACACCTTTAAGCTAATCGTTGAACCGAAATAAATCCACGTACGCATAAATTAAGCTCAGCGATTGTAAGCTTTGTACTGTTTTTTAAAGCTGACCATCAGCCAACATTTAACGTCCACGGTAGCAGCTTTGCATTACTTCGTAAGACGGACCCCATATAATGTGAATGTGCACCGGCGAGGATCGAACCCGTGCACCTACGTGTCTCCTCCAGTTGCAAGGCGCATACGAATGCACCAAGCCACCGAGCTCGACAAATATTTTTTTAAAGCTGACCATTAGCCAATATATAACGTCCACGGTAGCAGTTTTTGCATTACTTCGTAAGACGGACCCCATATAAATGTAAATGTGCA
>MNPL01018918.1:18121-29815 GCA_002081605.1 Tropilaelaps mercedesae
CGGTGGCCGCTTAGAACAATGGCCATAGGGGGGAACTGTAATTTCGCACACATTTCATAGTCGCAGAACTGAGCCAGAGGAACGAGGCCGGTCGAACTAGTTATAGTTTCTAGTGAACTGGAATAGCCTATTGGGCATCGGTACACACACGTAAGCGAAATTAGCCTCGTACGAAGCGGCGTCCACAATTATCGCGAGAGTAGCATCGCTTTTTGGACAGTTTTTGCGCGAACGCACGATCCTCCAACTACGGAGCAGGCACGCGACTTCAGTCCTCAGAGTTTGACGTCGACGACGCGAGTGGATCTGCTGTGACGGGCGCACGGGCGTACGGCTGAAAACGACACAGAACAAACGCCGCGTCAGGATGTCGACGAAAAAAGGGCGAGCGGAAACATTCAGGGGCAAAGCGAGAAAGAACGACCGACGGTGGCGGCGAGTGACATCTCATTTGGACAAAACGAATATTTATTCCATCGTTCTTTATTTGCCATGGCCGCTGTAACGCGTCCCCCCGATCGCGGCCATCGGCTGCGTCATCGTCTGGATGGGTAACCGTCCATCCCGACGGCGCAGCGTCGTCTTACCTAAAACTCGCGCGCAGACCAACAACCGCCCCTCAAAACCCACCACTGCCCCTCAACTGCCTGCAGAAGTTTCGTCTACTCCGTTGACGCTAGCGCGACGTCGAGCGTCCGCGAGAGCGTTTGCGGTCTCGCCGGCCGACGCCGTCTGTACGTTGGTAGCCACGGCGGCGTTTCGATGTGAGAAAATATTTGTTAATCTTGTCATCGGCTATTCCTCCTGTCAAATCATCGCTACGTCAGCATCAGCAGCATCCGCAGCATCAACAGCGGCAGCAAAGCAGCATCAGCAGCATCACGCGTGTTGGTGTTAGTGAGTGGCCCGTCTACGTTGGCCGCACGGCCACAGTGTCGACCAGCGGCCGTTTTGCTGGCGCGGGTCTGTCTCCACTGCGACGGCCGCTGTGGTACGACGACGACGACGACGCTGATCAAAAATGTCAATTTTGCTTCGTGACCGCGGCGTTTTGTTGGCGGCGGCGGCGGCGGCAGCAGCAGCGATGACAAACGATGTTGGCGATGGCAAAAACAACAACAACAACGGCAAGGCCATGCGCGTGATCTCGCTCAGCATCAGTGATGATGTCTATGACGTTGAGATTGTTGAAGCCGCCGCCGCCGCCGCCGCCGAAGTCGTCTTGCAGTCGTCAGGGGCTTTCAAACCGCTTCTGAGCGAACTTCGCGCGTTCGTCTGCGCTGTCCTTTTTGCGGTTCCCTTCGTTCTCTCTCTTCCTCGTCGTCCACATCCCCCGTTTCCTCCTCCTCCCTGCACATTTTCTGCATCCGACAGCAAAATCCGAGGCGTTGGCGTTGCTGACGGCGGTGTCGACGCTTTGTTGTTGCGGCTTCGGACTTCCTGTCTCGCCTTTGTTCGTGTTTTTTCTGCCCGTGCTGCGCTTCGGGGGTTGTTGCGCTTCGGGGGTTGCTGTGCTTTACGCGACTTGTCCGATAGTCAGAAACTGATCTATCCCTTAGACTCTCTCTCTCTCTCTAACTCTCTGTAGTCCTATCTCTGTCTCTCTCGCTCGTATTCGCGTCGTTGTTCGAGCGTAATTTTCGTCGAGACTGTTCTTCGTTCGATGAAGATGGCGACAACGCGAACGTCCGACCGGGACAGGATCGTCAGTGCGAAATCTCCACAGGGGGATGCCGTGGGGATCGCCGGAGGCGTCTAGGACGAGGTGGGGGCACTTCGTGGGGGCTGCGCGGTGGAGGGAACGCCGCACGGGGAAGCAGCGTTCGCGTGTCAAAGGGAACCGTTCTAGAATCGCAGCCATCCCCAAATGAACGAGTTCATTCATTGGACTTCGCGCTCATTTCGGCGAAGAAGACCTGACGAAGAAGACTGGACAGTGCAGAGATCTTCACATGTTCACACTTACGCGAGCACAGATTCGGGCAGTCGTTGCCATTCGTCCGATATTGAAAAACGCTCCCAATCGTTGGCTATGTTTTTTTTTTCGGCGAAACAAAAAATTTGCTCGGGTTTGAGTAGTGAACCAGCCAGATTGGCCGTTCTTCAGACGCCATCCAGAGCCACGTAGACGTCGCGCAAACGTCGCGCAAACGTCGCGCAAACGTCGCGCAAACGTCGCGCAAACGTCGCGCAAACGTCGCGCAGACTAGAACATATCTACGACTCTGAGAGTCGACAAATAAACTCTGCTTGAAGTACTCACATATCCGATCTCCTGATCATGTTGCCGAGGCAAACAGGCAAACTAGGAGGAACAGAAAGAAAACACACACACACACACACACACACACAGCAACGACGCTTCAAACAAGAAAAAACAAGCAAAAAAAAAAACCAATCAAAATTAATGACTTTCCTCTGAACGCCAGACAAGAGGGGGGCCATGTGGAAACGGTAGCGTCGCGTTTTTCTGCGATTTCATCAACGCGGCGCGCGCGCGCGCGACGCGCGTATCGACTCGACGATGTCGTCGTCATAACGTAGCCGATAAAAAAAACATGTCCAACATCTAAATACCGTTTATCGTACAAGTTTATCTTGCAAACGCGAAGCACACCGACGTCGAACTCACTGAGAACCAGATAAATAACATCCGCGTGTCGTGACGACGCGTCGACGCTGCGTCAGCGTCCGAAGCGTTCCCGTAGCGGTCGCTGTTTGATTAACGACGGACGTTATTTCGGTTATTAAAGATGTCTACCCGATCTCACTGAGAGATTCTGTTCTTATTCGGCCCGCGTTGACGAACTGCGCGCGAGCCGACGCGCCATGTTCGTGCGTTTGTTCGTTGTTTGTTTGCTTGTTCGTTGGTTTAGTCGCAATTAACACGAGACGAATGCGCATCGACGTTTTGTTCAACTGGAGCTGAAGCTCGGGGGGGCTGACCGAGGGCAGTAGTTCAGGGTGACGCGTTAATAAAGACGCGTCACATCCGTAACAAATGTTCATGTGGTGACCACCCTGTCGAGGCAGTTGACAACGCTCGGTCGCGTCGCTCAGCCGCGTCGCTCAGCCGAGTCGTTCAGCCGAGTGTCGGGTAAGTGTAGCCGAACCGACTCGTCATAGCGACGCCGTAGGTCGAATCGTCTCGTTTTTCGTGTCGCAAACGACGTCCTCGTCGTGTCAGGCGCGTTCGTTGTCTTCTGACGACGGACGAGGTGCCGACCTGATCAGTTCTTCGCATCATCGGCCTCAGATGGCGGCACTTTGTCACCTTTTTTCCGTAGGTCTCCCTCTCTCTCTCTCTATCTATCTATCTCTCTTTTATTTCATCTCTCTCTCTCTCTCTAACTTCACCTTGGCGGTAACACTCCCACAGTTCCTACATTAGCAGGCGTTCGTGCTGAAGGATCGTCTTCACCGATGCCCCATTCATTTAGCTACGGCCTAGGTAGCGCCTACTCAGGCGCGGATCAGCTGCCTTCTAAGTGGGGTGGGGGGGTCCAATTTGTTGTTGGCTAAAAAGCGACCAACGGCGTTCGCTCGGGCCAGCTCACAGACCACACTCGACTCGCGGCACGGGGTGGCGATATAGATTTTTCAACGCCCCACTTAGGGCGTTGATGTTCGCCGTTTACTGCCGACCTCACTGGCTTACGGGGGGGTGCTCCGTCTAGGCGGTAGCCGGCCCAACTCTCGGTCACAGCCTCCGATGCGCTGACAACGAAAGTAGCGGGAAAGGAAGGTGGTGGTGGGGGTAGAGGTACCACCTCCGTCGTTCTGTTGTTGCGCTCGTTGAGACGAGCTCCGATCATCAGCACGATCAGCTTTCACTATTGCGACGGCCATGCGTCAACTACGAACTGGCGGCCACTATTGGTTGCGGCCGTCAGTTCGTTGATTCTATGGGCTGGACTGTGGGGCTGGACTGTGGGGCTGGGCTGGACTGTGGGGCTGGGCTGGGCCAATCAAACCGTCTGGTGTGGCCGTAGCCGCGACTGCTGCCACTTTCGCCCGTCGGAGCTCCTGTTCAGAGCTCGTCCCGTCGCGTGGCTCCAATTAATGTATCAATTTCGTCGCGTCTCGTACTTCCGAAGAGAGTCGAAGCCGCCAAGAGTGTTAAGCGCCGACCGACCGACCGAAGGGATCCTTCGGCCGAAGCAGAAGACGAGAAGACATCTGCTGGAGGCGCGCCGAGACGAACAGGCCAACGACCAAGAAGAACGCGTCGTCTACCGTCGCCCGATCAGGTCACTTTACTCGTTGTTCGCTTAACGAGTGCGACGACGACGACGACCTCTGACGAAACGAATCGTCCGTCGATGAACAAACTTTCGGTCATTTCAGCCGCTGTGGCGATTTTCGACGTCGCTTCCTTCCCCGAGCGTTGCTCTACGCGACGCGGGCCGAGAGAACGTCCAGGTATTGCACGAGCGTGCAGCATTTACGCGCGCGCGCGCGCCTGTTCGCGTCGACATGCATTTCACTTGGACGCTTGTACAAATGAAAGTCGTACGGCGCGCGCGTTTTCAGTTGGGCGTTTCCGGCGATTTTCAGGTAGCCGCCGTCCGCTCGAGCCGCGTCAGTTTGGCCGCTACTGAATCTTCTTCACCCAGCCGACGACATCTGCTAAACTCTCGGATAGATCTTCGTTGTTTCTATCCGACTCGCGATTCGGTCATGTGCGTCGGTCGGATCAATACGACGACGACGAGCGTTCAGAGACGAGTGGCCGTTACGACGCGCGAACGCCCTAACCAGCGAATAACGCTCTGTTCTATCCGGCCTGATAATGTCCCTACGGCTGTCGCGTCTCCGGAACGGCACAGACGCGCCGCCGCCGCCGTCGCCACTCGACGAATCGTAGAGGAGATTTAAACAGCGAATTTTTCTGTCGCTATCTCGATATCGTCTACGCGCGGCGTCGCAACCGACAAATGGACTCGTTCGTCTGTGTAATGCGGCGTTTGCCCGGCGTTGGGCAACCGTTGTTGCACTTGGAGTGTTTTTCTACCGTTGAGGGCAGCCATCGAGCGCGTAAACGGTCTCGGTGGCTTTTAAAGCTGTCGCTCGCACGTTGACGATCGCCACGAATCGCCGACCAACCCCTGGCGACGGGCGCGCGATGGCAGGTGAAAGGCGCAGAGGTGTAGCAACCGCGGTTCTAGCGCCACGCTGTTTTGTCCTATTCCGTCCTTTTTTTAGGCCACGTAACGTGAGCCTGTCAGAGATAGACAGATACAACGGTGAGAGGTAGTCGTGGCCGCTGTACGTTGACGGCGGCGACGACGACGAGCAGCAACGGTCGTTTCGGTGGCAGATGCTTTGTGCACTGCGACACGAACCAGTGCCGGTCGCACACAGCATCGGCATATGGCGACGTCGTTGCTGTATAACAGAATGAGCCGACGACAACGACGGGTTTGAACCATCCGCTCGCACAATGTTGCTGCTGCTGCTGCTGATGCTGCTACTGCTGTTGCTGATACTGCTGCTGATGCTGCTGATGCTGCTGATGCTGCTACTGCTGTTGCTGATACTGCTGCTGCTGCTGCTGATGCTGCTGATGCTGCTGCACACAACACCACCAAGCTAATATACGCAACTATATATACGTGTATATATATATACTGTACTAGTTTGTTGTTTTCTGATGACGATGATGATTGCGATAATGTAATTAAATAATTAACAATTCGGGCATTCTCTGTTCAGGAGGAGTCACGGGCAGGGCGGGATGAGGGGCATTTATTTGGCAGCATCTCTGTTTATAGGCGCATCATAGTTTGGGGCAAATCAGCTGAACTGTTTACAAACAGCCAACAAAGTGCACCTCTACGAAGTCGCACAACACCTCACGGGTGGGTGTGGGACGAGCAATGGAATCGGCAACGCGCTCTCCGCCTGGGTTCCTCAGCACTTCATCCTGTTGACAGCGTTCCTCGCCTAGGTTTTCGACGGTTTTCTCTTGTCCATGGACATGGCCGACATCCACGCCGATTACGAGAGCGGCTAACCTTTGTGTGGCCGCCTCAGCCTGAAGTCGACAGTTGTCAGGAGTGAGGTCGATCATCTCTTTCGCTCGTCCTAATGACGGCCAAATTACTATCTCGTTCAGACGATCCGACTCGAGAGCTCATGGGAGTATCGTTGTGCTCCGGGCCCTCGCGGCGGCGCTCACCGCCGACACTCCTTCCTGTCGTTGTGCCGACACAACGGACACGCAGGGATCAGCGACGACGCGACCGATGAAGGCGCCAAACTAATTCTTCACCCGTCCGACTGAAAATGAAGTGGCGGCGGCGGCGGCGGCGGATGAATGCCAAAGGCGCCAAAGCAGCCTCCTCCTCCTGCGTTCGCGTCGTAGACGAGGAGAACAACTACAACGGTTCCATAATGAGAGATGAGCGAGCGAGCGAGCGATGCTTGAGCTAAGGATGGCCGAACGCGAGGATGCAGCGCAGGATATCTGCTCTATCCTAGGACCACGCTCATTCACGGACTCGGAGATGCTTCGACGAGTAAAGTCTGTGCGCGGCCGACACTTACGAAGTGCCCAAGTGATCCATGCAAACGCACGCACGCCTGTTGAAGGTAAGAAGCGGGGAGTCTGTCGATCGAACGCCTCTGTTGTGCATTGTGACTGCTGAGGAGGAGGAGGAGGAGGCCGAGGAGGCCGAGGAGGCCGATGACATGATGGCTCACATGATGTGTGCCGTGTATTGGTAATGACGATTCCTCGCGCTGGTTGATCACCAGATGGTGTAGGACCGACTGTGGCTATTGTTGTAATCGAGTTGATGCTGCTGCTGCTGCTGCTGCTGCTGTGGCTGTTGCTGTGGCTGCTGCTGTGGCTGCTGCTGTGGCTGCTGCTGAGGACGGCGCATCGTAGCCATTCCGGTGCAGCGTCACACAAGAAGAAAAAAAGGCAAAAAGAGAGTCGGCGCGCGAACATGTTCGATGATTAACTATCGCTAACATTGCCGCCAGCACTTGGGCTATGGTGTTGTGTAGTTCTGGGGAAGTTATGACTGACGGTTGGGCTGTTGGCAGGCGTCGACGGGGTGGCCGTCTCTGCCGCCGCTGTGAGCCCCCGCCTAAGCCGGTGGGGAATGGCGCGATACCTGCGGAGGTTCGTGCCGTTGTTCGTAGTCAGTAGAAGTGTGCGTGTGTTGTTCTATGTCATGGACCGGTATGACGAGCACCTCAGAGCGTCCAGGAGCGGCACCGGCCTCCGGCAGGTTACCCATCGCCGAACGATTTCCTGTGACGTTTCGAAGCTCTCCGCGAGTCGCTCCGGGTGCGCAGTTTCGTTCGGACAGAGCTAAAACTTTCCGATACACACGTCGCGATCGGCGGCCTGTCAGCCGTCGGGGGTAGTTGGGGACATGGCAGGAGACAGGCATCGTTTGTTGAACCGAGTTTCGTGTCCTGCACTTACCTGTACACGGCCCCGCACGCGTTCGGTCGACGTCAGACAGTTTCGTCGCCGTCGTCGGAAATGAGACGTCGGCCAATGGCCGAAAACGAGATCAGGCCGAGTTCGTTATCGTCGCTGTTTCCTTCTCCTCGCGACAGACCAGCGACCTTTCTTCGTGTCTCGACCTCGTAGAGCGTCAGGCACTTCCGTCCGCCTCGATGTAGAATTATTTTTGCTCATATTTATCTACTGATTTATTTACTCATGTCTCACAAGAGTCGGTCATTAAAATGTGTATTAGTAAAAGTGGTGTCGTCTGTGCGTGAATCGACGTGCGTAACACGTTAGCCTGGCCGCTCTGGGGCCAGGGGCTCTCGGTGCGCTGTGTAATCGCGACGTCGTCGAATAGTTTTTTCCCGTAGTAGTAACGACGCTTCCCGTGACGTCGCGCTATTTGCCTTTGATATGTGCTCTACCCGATGATTGGGTTTAGTCGCGTCGTCGTCGTCGTCGTAACCCAAAGCGGCACGCGTCATTGGCGATGCGACTGTCGCCGTTCAGCCGGTCGTGGCTGTGGGTGAGTCGATACGACGAACATCACAGCTCGATCCGTCGGTCCCGTCTTGGTTCGTCGGACTTTTCGTCATCCGCGGCACTTCAGCGGCACTGAGCGGCGCAGCGACTCATTAGCATGCGCAGATGTTGCAGCGATGACGCCAACGCGATGTGAGCGGGGAGGAGAACACCGGGGAAAAAGCGACTTTTTCCATGAGGCGTTGCTAAAAGTTCCCCTCTGACCGTCTCTCTAGAGTGTCTGTCTGTCTGATCACACGGCTGATTCGTATCGGAGGCCACAGCAGTGGTGGTGGTGGTGGTGGCCGCCGCCGGAACCGCAGGCGTCGCGTCGTAACGAACGACTCACCAACGCGACCGTACACGGCGACTTCGTACCTGAAAAATGATCGCGATTTGACGGTTCATACGTCGTTCTCCAGTCACAGCGACTCAGGCGCTGCGACTTCGGCGCTGGGAGTGCGGATTTTCCGTCGGAGGAAGTCTGACGAAGGCCGAATGCATTCTCATGCTCAGTAAACGCTTTTCGTCTGTTACGGAAACAGCTGAGAAAAAAATGTCGATGAAGTCCGTTCAGGCGCCGCAAGCGCTCGATTACCTCCGTGGAAATATTCCCGGTCGAACTTCCGTCCAGGCACCTCAACAGAGGATTTATTGCACTTTATTGTCACACAAGGGCATCGTCATGAGCAGCTACCACCTTCACGTCCTCTCATGGCGGTTCACGTCGACAAATTGGCCAAATTCAATTGACCACACTCCGAAACGTCCGCCGCATCACCATCGTCGTCGGAGCGATGGCGTTTTTTGTTGTTCTTCTCTGATCAGCTGCTCAGTCGTACAACAGAGCCGGCGATGTTGATACGTTCGGCCAAACTGAGCAGATCAGGGAGCGCAGTTCAACTCAGGCGGCTAACCGCGTGCTGCGACACCCCGAACTGTGCGAATGTCGATAATGAAACTGTCCACATCTATTTTTTTGTGTGCGTTCTACGCACGGACTGGCCGCGTAGGTAAACGTTACGCTGTGACGAGCACAATCCTTTCACAGGCAGGGACCGTTCAGTTGGCCTGGCCCCCCCTGAATCGCCGTTGGAGATGAAATACGACCGTTTCAGTTAAGTTGGCCGTGTGGATGTTGTTGTGACTGCTCGACCACCGAAAGGTCCGCCAGTGAAGGCCGACCACTGGTGATTCGTATTACGCGCGCGCGCGTTTGGCCATTAAATATCGTCAAGTGGCATGAAATATTGCGGCGGCCTGTGAGGCGTTTGCAATAGCCGATTCTCGAAATCGGTTGCTTCGTTGTTGTTTGCAGCGTACGCCGCCGCGTCGCACTGCGGCCGTTGTCTCTGGACACCTTCGACGAGAACGCGTCACGTCGGTTTGTATAGGCGGCGAACCCTGAGCGACGGGTGAACGCTGTTTCGATGAGCTGGATGATCGTGTACGAGCGGAGCTCCGTTTACTCAACGGTTGACTCAACGGTGACGCCATGTTACTACGCCCCCCGTGCAACCCCCAGTCCACGGCCAACTTCCACGGAACGCGCTCGCGCTAACTAGTTCTCTCACTCGGTCGCGTCGTCGAATCGCGCACATGAATCCGACTAATAAGTTCGAATCAAGTAGTAAAAGTCAATCATCACCGCAGTGCAACGCGAACTCTTCTGTCGCCTTTATTGCTGCTGCTGCTGTTGCTGCTGCTGTTGCTGCTGTTGCTGCTGTTGCTGCTGCTGCTGCTGCTGTTGTAGAACGCCTACGTCCAAACACCACCACCGTCCCCCCGCCTTCCTCTCTTCCCTGTTCTAGCAAATTCGCCTCGGGCGGAATCTGAATAAAATTAATCGTCAGCTACACAGCAGCCTAACAACGACAACGCGACTGTTTCACGACGCAAACAAACGCCGAAGCGAAAACACGCACGAACGGAGAAGCTGCCCCAAACGAAAATCCCGAGCAGATCTTCGAGGGGGGGGTGGCGGCGGCGGCTACAGGCGGAGGCCAATTGCAGCTGGTCCGGCCAGCTCCTGGTGGCCAGGGATGTTGCGTTTGGCCACCTGATTTACTACGGCTGCTTCCGACGTTGTTTCGTCATTTTACTCGATACGAGTGTCGTATATAGCCGCACATGTTAGCGAATCAACAAGTCTGCGATGTCAACAAACTTCCTATTCGGAGGGATCCAGAAATGTCCGTTAGCGTCGGCTTCGAAAGCCTACCGACGAAACGAGCCGGCTCTGAGGAAGACGCCGGACAAAGGATGAGGTCTACGCTGACGTCCGCCGTCGTTAACACAGTGGCCTGTTAACAGTGGCCTGTCAACAATGGCCTGTTCGTGCCGCTTCAACACGACCTGATAGATTGATGCCAACACTCATCAGATGGATACGGCGGACGACGCGAGGAGCCGCGCCCGCCGCGACTCGGCCGCTGATCGAGCTTAATCGCGGACGAAGTCAGCATCATCAATAACCAGCACAACAACAACAACAACGCCGAAGTCGACGGACGGCCGAAGTAGAGTTCAGGCGGGGCTACTACTTCCATCGGGCGGCCAAGTCAACACCCCGACAAGGGGGGCCGGGGTGGAGCAGTAGCCGATGCTGCTGCTGCTGCTGCTGCTGCTGCTGCTGCTGCTGCTGTTGCTGCTGTTGGGTAGCGCTGTTGTCATGTTCCTGTGACGCACTCGATTTTCCCTGCGTCCGTCTCTGGTCGATTGACGCTCGACCGACGACTAGATAATGATCGGAAATTGCCGCCCCCTCAGACGTCTATTGGCGTTGTCGTTGTCGTTGTCGTTGTTGTTGTCTCCTGCAGCCGCCGCCGCCGCCTGAGCAGAAGGCAAATCTCCGATAGGCAAACGAATAGGCGGCCGTCCTACGTCGGCTATCGTCAGGTCGCGCAGCGTCGTAGGTCCATGGCCGACGATGAAGAACGTGGAGCTGCTCGGCACGCGCGCGGGGCGTGCGCGTGTCCTCTGCTCGGCTGACACAGATAGCGCGTCTGAAGATGGCGTCTGAAGATGGCGTCTGAAGATAGGCCGATCGACAGCCGAAGAAGAGCTTCATGAAGTATGTAGGTCAATGACAACAAAGATACGAAGAGCAGCAGGTTCTTCGCGTACGCTCACGGTTAAGATCGGTCGGCGCGCGCGCGGTCTTCAGACTGCGCGACGGTCGCGATGACGACGACTGAGAACGGCGATCTGCATAGCACGTGAAGTCGCTGTGAAGCCATCTTGTCGTCGCCACGACCGACCATTGCGCGGCGTCGATATGGCGGAGGTTGTCTGCGTCGCGTCGGAATTATTCATCGTCGGATCGCAGCAGTGAAATTGTCGATTCGCGAAACGCGCACACCGACGATCGATCGAATCCAATTTCAAGTGGTGCTCCGCTCGCCATTGTCGCTGGCGGAGCACCGACGGAGCACCGTCCAAATGCTCGTGGTCCTCGAGCGTCCTCTGAAAGCCTCTCGGTCGCGATCTCGGGCGTTTCTTCTTCGCCGTGGGAAGGCGATTTCGATGCTCCGACACGCGAGAAGACTACATCGAACGACGACGACGACGACGAGATGCGCCGAAATCTAACGGTGTCGCGTCATCGTTGCGTCTGCGCTCGATGGCGGCCACGCGGCGGCGGCGGCGGCGGCCATCGTCGTCACTTTTGTTGCCGCCGACCGCCGTTCCGTTTCGCCCCA
>MNPL01018924.1:5140-23994 GCA_002081605.1 Tropilaelaps mercedesae
AAGATTTACTCCTCCAAGTCAGAATATACGGATATCGATGGACAGAACTTGATTACCTCAATGCGATTGTGTGGATGGTCAAGCAAATAAATCTTTACGCAAAGGCGTGTAAGTTTGGCGATAAGGAGATTGGCTGGGAGGATCAGTTCGTTGGCGAAATTTGAAACATCCTTTGTGCAGGCTTTTTTCCAATTCCAGAGCACTGCTAGCACTGCTGGCAACTGCTGAGGCCAGTACGATGGGTACAGTACTCAAGAGACAGAACCATAGTGAATCGTGATTGTTGCTCTTCATGGGGAAGTTTTTTGCTGGCTGACATCTAGACGGACCCACAACGAAAGCGACATTTACTAATCCTACTGTTTTCTACAGGGTCGATATCATCACAGAGATATCGGAACATCGCGTGAGACCCTATTCAAGGAACGAACACTACAGCATAACGATATATATAACGAATCGACTATATCGGCCACGTAGCAGACTCAGAAATACAAAATCCTTTGTGAAGTTATTACATACTAGGATCTATCAATTCAAACTCATATACCATCATCAACCAGTGATTTATCAATTGATATTCATCTAAAACCTGCTGGCCTCTCAAATACATACTTAAGGGTCACATTAGCTCGATTTACCCTTCAACAATGCGATAATCTCTGCAATTATACAGACACCTTTATTTTCATTTATCTCATTCACGAGCATCAATTTTTTTGGCTATGCATCGTCATGCGTAGGGCTCTGCAGTCCACACGCTAACTACTTCCCGAGAGTGACTTCTACAGCCCGTATTATTGCTAGAAGTGCTGCTAAGTTTCCAGCATTGCCATAGCCCTACTATTATCGCAGCGAAAATGTCACGCCAACACGCACCTGTATTTGCGGCGAAGTTCTTCAGTGTTCTCCGCACCAATCGATGCTAAGCGTTTACCCATTGTTCCCGTGGATTCATCAGCAGCTAGGATGCCCTTTCCGGGAGCAACGATCTTCTTGGCATTTTCGCGTAACTCGGCCTGGAGCTCCGGCGTCAGATAGTTGAAGTTACCGGCCATTTCGATTCTGGCTTGTTACGGCTCAACTGGGCCAGACGCTCACAACAACTATATTAAATGAACGCACAGCTCACCGTTTCTACTGACGTCGGCACAGGACTCGCTGGCGGGACTAACCTAACACAGCTCGGACTCGACAGCCGGTGACCGTAGCACGCAGGCAATGGCTGCAATCAACTGCAAGGAGACAGCCAAGGACACGGTGGGATATATTTGCTAGCGCGCTTCGATCGGTTGAACGCCTGCTCGAATGCAGACCAACGAGAGAGAGGTGAAGGGCTGCCAAGCAGGGAGAGGGCGACAAGTGAGAGGCCGGTGAGGCCAGCTCCGCGCGGTCGGCACGTAGCGACTAGCTTCGGTTGTTCGGCGTTGCGCGCCAACCCGTCGGCCCTCGCTGTATTAAAAGTGTAAGATGCAATACGGCCAACGCGCCACCTAAGGTAAAACAGGCCGCGCGTGAAGCCAGACAATTAACAGTCAACAAACGGAGTGCACACGAGCGCGAAGAACACAAACTAGAGACATCAAATCAATCGGAAGTAGGTTAGCTTTAACAAAGTGGCGTCAGTGGCGTGGAAAAATTAAGTTACTGACAGCTCTGGAGGGCACAAAAACAAGCCTTACGAGGGAGAATAATATCGCGTCGATAAAGCCAAAAAATAGCTTGAAACGATAGTACTCTCTGGTTATCACTAATATGATTGTTGTTATTGCCGCTGCTATTACTACCTGATAATGTATGGTAGTGTCACCAAGATCACGCATATTGCATGTACCTAATCTTCGTGTACCTGAGCATTTTCTCTCGCTCTTTTTCGATCGCTCTCTTTCGAAATTGCTTAATATCTAGTGCCGTTGCCTAAAAATGCTATGAATACAACGGGTAGTATTATCAGTTATCTGATGATAGAGCGAGACGATAAGGATAAGGAAAAGATGCTTAAGACAGGAGAAGAAACTGTCAAAGGTACTGACACTGACAGGCTAGTAGATTCAAGCGCTGGAATTGAACGTAAAAGATGAGCCCACATGCTGTACACAATGACGACTGCGTAAATTTGTCGACAAACATTAGTCCAAGAGAAGCATTACGAATCCTTAATATGGTATTCTAGAAGTCGTTTGTTAATGCGCGAGAAATTAAAGTGATCGATTACTATACACGCAAAAGAAACTGACTACAATAGGGTCAACGTTACCGCACCGACCCATACGCAGCCACACACCAAAACCATAAAACGTCGCGTAAAACAAAATATCACTTTCAATCCAGCTGTACGCTTATCTTTATTGCATAGTTAGCTATCAGAAGAACAGAGATTGACGTGACTCTAACACGAATCCCTCCTTTAAAATCGTCTCTCAAATTTCAGTTCTGTTCTTTTTAACCACACCATGCTCGACTTATATGGGTTAGAAGCTGCACATAAAGTCGTTAAATTTACGCAGTAATCTCTCATATTTATCAATCAGAATTTAATGCACTACAAATGCACTAGGCTTACCTCCTTCGGCAGAGTATTATAATTCTATATGATAGGAAATACTACATTATAGGGGAGTACGGGTAAATTCGTTCTTTCTTGAAAACGCAGTCAGGTAGAAGGGCAGCTCTCTTTAACTATAATTGTTGTTTGGTTTGAATGGCGTATTCTGAAGGAGATTTAAGGAGTGATTGTTTAGAGAGTATGCATTGCCCGTCAGCACTGATGTGCGCTAATAGGACCTATGCTCTACCTGTATAGTGCTTATCGTTCAGCGAACTCTGGTGTATCGTGGAATAGAGACAAAAAGAAGGAGCTATTTCGCCCTGAGGCAAAACAGAACGTGCTTTAGCAAACAGTGCGCGAAATTGTGTATATTTATTAAAGATAATAATACAAATGGTTCTTGTACGCTCGGTAAGATATACGAATAATTGGTGGGATAAATATGCCAATAATTGTTTTATTGGAACGAAAATCTCATATATCACAACGTATTAATACTCAATTAAAAAACGGTCTGTAGGTCAAAGACGTGTGGGGTGTATTTGATCAGTATCTCAATGGCAAAATCCAAAAAGATTTAACCAATTCTATTCCAGTATATCATTTGGAACACAACTCAGTTTAGAACGTGCAGGTTTTGTTTCAAATAAGAGCCGATTTTTCCACCTGTTGTTGTCCAACTGTTTCCAACCAATTGTTAATACTCGACCGTTTTTGGATTCATTTCATCATTTGGTTAAACAACATACAGTCTACATCGAGTCTACAATCTACATCAAGTGACGTAAATTCATACGTATTGAAATTCAAATAACAATGCTTCTTGATTTAGCAAGAACATAATCAATTTTATCGGTGGGTTGCTACGAGTTCTTGACAGTAACTGGCCGTGTATAGATTCGTCGAGTATAAGCCGTCTGTTGTTAAGATTGACTTCCAACCCTTTCTGCGTTGAGCAGGCAACTTCGACCATAGCTGCATATCGGTTTGTTCCACGCTCGAAATCCTGTACCAAAGTCGAATTTAAGATACGAGGTAAAAACTGGAACTATTAAGTAAAAACACGCTCGATTTTTCCCTAACTGTATACACTTTCTATACTTCTTTATTTTATTGCTAATTTTCGTTTGCTCATGCGATTTCCTTGGAAATGTTTTGTCTTCTAGTTTTCTAGTACAAATGGTATTCCATAGAGTTCTTAGATATGTGAAACACTTTATCTTAGTTTTTATTTATTTGCACTTTACAAAAATACTGGTCATTTTCTCTTTGATCGAAGCACATGTATATATATATATTAGTTTACGGCTGAGGCAGGACCCACACATTAACACGTGCAACGGATTCAGGGTTTTCATTTCACAAAGATGGTAGCAATTTTCATAGATGAGGGTAAATCGCTGATCATTCGGCCATTAAACACGTTCAACTTCTTAAATCATCGTTATTATCGTACCACAAACGTCATTTTTGGCTGGTTCGTGGAGATTTGTCAAATTAAGGCTTGCATATTCTCGATTTTCTGAACAATGAACTCCCCAAAATGATTTGACGCCTGAATCAGTGGATTGTCAGATCCACAATAGATGAACTTTTCCAACGTGTACCGCTGAAAGGAGGAGGACGAAACTTCGAGGCTAAAAACTATCCCTTAGGAAAATTGCGTACCTTAGTTACGACCAAGGTAAGTTACCTTTCGTATCAGACGGTTGTGTACCACGAAAAGGTTTCACAAATTGCCAGTTTCGCGGCGGGTTCAATGGCCGGTGCTTTCAAATAATGATACTAAAATAACTTATTTTCTAATAATACTATTTGTTAGCATACAGTCTCATCGAATAATAGAAATAATAATAATAATAATAATAATAATAATAATAATAATAATAATGATAACATTAATAATAATAATAAGGCATATACTGACATGTGTATTATACAGTAGCGAAAAGTAAAGCACTTTAGTTTTTTTGAAGCGTATTCTAAAACTGACTCTTCTACAATCTTGTCCAAAATCCATCCAAATTCTTCAACTGTCAACATTCTTTAACGTTTACCAGAGGGTAGATGATGGAATCGATTTTTTTAGCACGTATGTATCAAACAAGGTGCAAGTTTTTTTAATCTTTATTTGTTCAACTCGCACTTATGTACCACAATTGTTGTTATTACAACAGCCGTTTGTCGCACTGACAAGCACTAAATAGGTGGTACGCGTCACTTATTTCAAACTATCAAATTCAACCACTGTCTTGGACCATTTTTTCATAAAACAGAGCTTCAGTGAGCACGCCTTCATGACACTCATAACATTTATCGGAAATATTGCCTTTCGACGCTTTGGCTTAGGAGGCCCCAAATCCAAGCAACAAAAATACTTTCCGTATGCATATCTAAGAAATGTTTTTAGTTGAAATTTCCGCTAATCTAATTACTAATATTATAAATGAATATGAGAGCAATAGGAAAATAATAATATTATTATAGAAATGTATGCAAATTCACAAAGCGTTGACATAGAAAACAAAAAATGTCAGTTCCATATGTTCCCGGTGTAAAGTGAACATATGTATTAAGCTTGCAAACAAATATTTTTCCTAAGTAGTTCTTCCTTTTGTATTCCTTATCAATACCGAAGTAATACACTTTGCAATCAACCAACTTGCGATCAACTAGAGCGAAGCCGGGGTCATAGTACACGCTGTCCAACTGCGTACTAATGGAGAATTTTTTCACCTATCCTCTTTTTCCTTTTCTCCAGCCATCAATCTTTCTTTTCAATCAATCTTTTCTCAGCTAATTCGATGCGCTATTCCATGCCAGCAATTTTCTCTCGCAACGCCATTAGTAATAGTGATTCTCCGTATTGCTGTCATCCTATAGATTCCAGAAGTTTCGCGCCATTTGACTGGCGCGTCCGCAATCAAATGGCGATGTAACCGTCTATGAGAGAAATCATCTCCGTCTAGTCATTTCGACAGCAGTGATGTTGATATTCACTAATATACAGGACAATCTCAGACGAATCCATGTGATAACTTCTCTGTGCCATTCCACCACACGCTCTTTTTCCTCTACCATTTTTTTCCTCACTCCACGATTACACTAGCCCAATTCATAATCAACGTCTATTCCATTGCGTTTCGCCATCGGAATCGTAGTCTTGTTCTCTCACTTATTCTTAATTAGTTAGTCATATATATAAATATTTTGTATATGTATATCTATAAATATCCCGTGTTTTACCGCATGATTTTGTGTACACACTTATCCTCCTCCCGAACTTCAAATGGTGACAAACCAGCGGAAAGCATCCACTGCTTCTGTTATCCCGGTATCGTTCCGATCTTCGCCAGCTACTGTAAAATCGTCAAAACCCTTATTCCTTCCATGAGCAAGCATATCGAATGTACTAATGCGTATCCATGTAAACAAAGCAATATTACAAGTGAATTTCTTATTGGCTGGTAGCCGACCTACCATCAACATACCTCTCGACGGCATATTGCACTTCAACCGTTTCCCTTTTTGAAATATGACGTTGGACCATTCTTTGCCTCTGGCGGTACTGAGCAGATTGTAAATGATATCCAAGCGCCTAACGCATGGTGGCGTCCGATGCCTAATTGCTTCTGCCACTCGTTAATTTTTTGAGGAGGAGTCTAAATTTCGAATTTGTTGCTGTTGCTAATCATCGCGCTAAACATCTCCGTAGCCGAGATCGTGGTCGCCTCCGTCCCAGCGACACTGTTCTAAGCGTCGCACCCATCGAATAACTTCCATGATTATTGGTTATTTGTGTACGAGCAGGGTGCAGTGACGGCGTCGTAGTTATTTGGGAATAACGAAGGATTTTGCGAAGAGTGCACCGATCGCCTTGTTTTTATCGCCCTTCGCCGTAGTAAGCTCTCGGATAGCGTCTTCTCGCTTAAAGCCGAGAGCGCAAATGTCGCTGATCGTTTTTTCGTCGTGTAATGTTCCATTCGCACCATCTGGAACGCCTGGCTGGGCTCCTGACACCGTAGAATTCTTTGTAGCTAAACCTGTGTCTGTGTGAGAGGTGGAGGCGCCTGATGTCGATGCTGCCGCGCCTGTGTTTTACCAAAGCAAGAAAAATAAAATAGTCGTTCAAAATACTCACCTGTCGGCTGTCATATCTGTCGTATGCTGAAGATGCTAAGTAACGTCTTTTTCCAGAAAGTATTTAGCAAAGATAACCGATGTGCAAGCTTGACTTGCAGACACAATAGAAAACAATTACAAAATCATCACCGACGAAATAAGTCACTAAGTACCTTCAAGTTTGTTATGAGTAGGAAAATCCTGATCCATTGGTTCTGCCCCCATTCGCGCACGAACGGGTAGTTCGGATTCGGGAAGGAAGCGAGTTTCTGTTCCGGTAGTTCCGATTACCAGGCAATTTCGTTTTAAGTCAATAACACACTGCATTACGCACCAACAACAACCATAACAAGAAGGCAATTACAATTAGAAGAGACCTGGTTGAAAAGACGAGGTTTGTCAAAACGAAGTCTGAATCTTCTTAAAGACTAGACCTCGTATCTTCTATCGTATGATTCTAGTATTAAACAAGTGTTGCAAATTTCAATTAGCACGTGGCAATTCGTAAATAAGCATGAAGAAGCAGCATAATATTAAATACCATTAAATATTCTTATACATACAGCACAAAATATGCAAACAGCTGAACTATCATTTAGGCTAGAGATAATGTTGCCAACCTCTTTCCCGCTTTTGAAGGCAAAGTACCAGTTTTAGTATCAGACTTTTTTAAATTTGAGCGAATGTATTTTTAATTCGATTACTGAATGTCCTAGATACTCTGGAATACCAGATGTTGGAAGAGGTCGCTATATGACATTTTTTAAAACAGCAAACAAATTTTGTTTTGGAGATTGCATTGAACTGTTGGAACATGTACTTAGATTTGCAACTCTTTTCAAAGAAAAAGAAGTGAATACGATCATTTACAAATCATTCATCAGTCGTTTTAAAGATGTATCTTGCCTTTTGCTTACGTTACCTCCAGCATCCAGACCCGATATAAACAGATGCTCCTAGGCATGCACACACACACATACGCACGCATACCCGCTCATTCAAATCTTCGGTACCCTCTAGTAAGGATGGTGAAAACCAAGGCAAGTTATAGGTAAACACGCTAAAAAGTTAACCATTCGCAAGCTCGCTGACCTGGTGTCGTTTAAGCATGTCCAGGCCTAGCAGCATGTCCATTGACTGAATCTCGAGAACTGAGAGGTTTGAACTGAGGAAATCCTTCTCGATCTCGATCGCCACGAGATGAATTCGGCCGATGATTTTCTGAGTGCCCACCCCCTTGGCTATTCCCCCCCATCGTGGGTCAACCAGACGCATGATCCCACATCGTTCTGCGCACGCCGCGCTAATGATCGTTGACTGCGCTCCGGAGTCCACAAAGGCCTTGACAGGATGCCCGTTCACACGGCAGTTAATGTAAAGCATCGTGACGAGACCAAACGACTCGGGATGATATTCCATGGCGGCCTCCATGTTCGAGTTTATATTTTGCTGACGAATGTGCTCAGCAATGAGCTGCTGCGCCTCGGGATCGAACGGATCAGCTGAAAGCATTCGAATTCGGGCCATCTCCCGCTCAGCTTGCTTTTTCTGCATGTCAGCCAAAGTCCGCTTGAATGGCTCTGAAACGTGCATCGTGGCACAAGCGCGCACATATATTAGCAGTAACCCAAGAAAATAACTAAGTAAAGGTATAAGGGAAGATACTGGTTCGTATGTGGAATATAAAATGTTTACGAGAACTCTTCCCTAATCCAATCACCCTAAGATTCCTGTGTGTGCATAGTTAAAAATGTGGCCTTGCCAACTTTCGACCATTACAAAACCATCTCTGCTTGCGATTCTAACTTTTTTATGATGCGGCCATTAGGAACCAACACAAAAACAAGAGTTCATAATATATGCGACCTAAAAAGATATGAAGAAATAAGAGGACGCGTACAAATAGAATGAATAGGTGTATGTGTGAATAACACTGTTATTGCCAAATCGACAAGTGATAACATGAAATGTGAAAATGCCTAAACATGTAATATATTTCTAAATTTATTCCAAAAATATATCCAGGTAGAATCCTTTACAATATTTATAAATGTTCATTTTATATGCGACTGCCACGGCATATCATGTGTTAACACAATTTAACCACAAAGATTTTCGCTCGAATACGATCATTCAGTTGGAGCCAATGCGGTATGATGAAATCCGGCTCAAGTCTAAGTTGGTGCTTCTAAGTACGATGATGTTTATCAAGTCAGTCCATTAACAATCCCTTGCTTAACACTTTTGTTAGATGCCCTTAGAGCGCCTAACAAAAGCTTTTACCAATCTACGTCAATTCCTTTGTTTGAATCGCTACTTTAGAAAGAAGTTTACATGTTCAACGATTTGCCTTGAAGACGATATCACACTTTTACAGTAAAAACGGGGGAAAAAGGTTTAAATAGGTTGAATGCAGAGAAAAAACACACGCATCCCATATAAACGGTACCGCGTAATAGGTGGAAATTTCAGGGACCTAATTAATTTACCGAGTCCTTCGTGAACTGCATCCGCTAGAAGAGGGTAGTTGTTCCTTAGCGTAGCTAACATCTCGTGATTGGCCAGAAGTCTATCACGCAAAGCTGCCACGTTCGCTTCTCCGTTAAACGCCAGATCATCTGGAAGAGTAAAGAACAACAAGGACAAAAGGCATAATTAGAAAAAAGGTCGTTTAGTTCTAATGACTAATCGAAGTTCTTACTTGACAGCATTGCCTGCTTGAAATTGACGCGGAAATGGAATGTGTATAATGAATTTGTAGCTATTACTAATCGTCGCGCCATGAATAGTAAGTATTATTCGAGTACTTTAGAAGAGTATTGGAATATCCACAGTACACCGCCTACATAATTAAACACTTGATAGTAATAGAACAATGACCGAGCGCCTTCCCTATGGTGAGTGCTGTTTTGACCAAAGTACTATGTCTAGAATGCGGGTTCCCGCAGCACATTAAACTTATGGGGTCTGTCTTACAATGCGATGCGAAAACCGATACTGTAGTTGTTAAATGTAGACTGATGGCCAGTCAGCCCTAAAATGCTCTAGACTACAGATTCCCCGCTTGGCCAAGCTGGAGGCAAAATCAATATAGATCATCATATCACCAAGCTATTGTTCGACTACCCGTGTCGTCTGCTACAACACATAAATAAAAATATTGATCAAGGCTTAGTAGCCAAAATAGTTCACAAGCAGGGAAGAACTTCGCGTTACTGCAATTATTTTAGACCGACATTCGTTACAATGAAATAGTCAGACGAGACCTCCTGGCATATAATTATATTTATATGGATTAAAATAACGCGTCGTTTAAGGTACCTTTTTCTGATCGGTCCTTTAAGGGATTGCGCTAGCCTTATTTCAGCTTGCCACAGAGCTCTATTAAAGATGCATGTTCGAGACTAATAATAAGGTTATTATTCGCGAAATACTTGCCTAACACTGCACTGGTTCTTACACAGCCAATTTTGAGCTGACAAAGCAGTGTGCACAGATTTGACAGTGGAGAGGATATAAGCTCAGCACGATGGCACCAGGTTCGTTTCGTCTCCAGGGATCCTCATCAGATTTTGCTTTCAAACTAGACTCTGTGTTTGGAAGTCTTGGCGCAATCGAAAGACAACATGATGATTGGACTAAATCTGACGCAAAGGTAAACAGAGATATGCCATAATTATACTATATTTCCCGAGTTGTCTTTAAACTGTGTTATATATCCGGCCCTCGAAAAGTTGCAAGCGAGAATCCCCTACCCATGTAGTCTCAATTGTGTGGGTGTTTTACTACTCTTCATATAAACTGAAGGTTGCTGCATTACCTGTATCACACTGTACACTGAGTATGCAATTTTCATCAACTATATTTTGTTGCAGAAAGGGCAGCCAAGCCCCCAAAAAGAGGAACCAGCCCCGCTGCAAGACAGTGAATTCTCTATCCCACGTTCTCGAACACAGCTTGACCGCAGGGGACAACGGTCATTGGCCGGACGTTCCTACGAACGGGCCCCAAGGATAGATCTTTCTAAAGAAGGCCTGTCACATCACCAAACCGAAAGTGGCTCTCAATTCCGCCGGCCTCGGGGGCTCCCGCCGCCTCGTCGCCCTACAAAGGTTCCCGACCACAGGTACCACGTCATCAAGTACTTATAGTAGCAGGCTTCAAAGGATATCCCGACAACGATAGAAATGGCTTTTTTTAGCGATCTCATAATCTCGTTATTCAATATGTCAATATATATTAATCGAATACTAAATAATGGTCTGTCGTTTGCAGGGTTCACCCTGAACGGTGGACAAAATACAGCCTCGATTCAGTGTCCGACAGGGATATATCCGACAAAGGGAACACAGCTGCTGCCATTAATTTCTTCAAAGAACAGGACTTTACCAAAAAAGCGGACAACAAGGCGCGTAGAATTTCGGTTGAAGCTTCCACATATGGGACTTCGTCATCAGTAGCACGTCGACACGTAATGCCCGAGCATGTAGTCGGCTGGAGCAACAGTTCGGGCGCCAGGAAAAATAAAATAACGGGTCTCAGAACTGGAATCGCCGATCGTGTTCGTCTCAGCTTTTTGAACCATCTCGATAGCAGCGACGAAAAATCGCTGCCTACGGACGCAGAAGATGAGAATTTTGTAGTTTCTTTAGACCGCAGGGCGGATGACAATAAGTCAATGGATGTCGACGATACTGTGAAGTCCGCGGCCTCAAATGTCACCGCTGCTAGTAATTCGACAACGCTCTTATCACTTTCAGCGACAGAAAGTAAAAACGCAGAAGCGCAAGCTAGGTCGAGTAGCGAATCTGACGGTGTCTGTGATAGGCAAGACGTCATAGACTCTGAACTCAAAGATGCCATTTCGGCTCCACCTATGATGAAGCGTCGTAAGTGTCGAGGAAATGTAAGGACACGTACAACCGAGCTCGACGATGATAACTAAGCTAAGAGAGAATTGACAAGATCTCACTTGTATTCGTAGCCTACGAGTCTTCAAAAAGAGGATAAGAAGATTCGAATTGACTTGTGTAGGCGTATACTTCGTCATGGCTGCAGTAATTTGTGAGGTACAGGTCTGGCAAACACACAAACAGATGAGTGGATCCCGTACAATGTCTATAGTTATGGTAGTGTCCTATGAGTTGTTGCTATATACTAACATGCTGACCATTGCAAATCAAATGCAATGCCTGAAATTGTAACTTATATGAACCAAAATGCTTGATGCTTAATGCTTGATTTCAATCCTGAAATAAAAGCGTGTTCTGATTCTGGATTCTGCAGCGCGTTTTATATTAGTTGCTCCAAGTCAGCTTGAAAATCAGTTTAAGCTGATCATTTGACGGACATTGGCTTCGTGTATCTGAAACAGTTCGCGCAGGTTGGTATATTCAAGCAAATGCTTACTTCACTCCATCAAGTTTTAACACTTACCAGGGCTTACACGCGACACGGCTGGCGCGTCTCTCCGTACAGTCGCGCCTTGTGGTCTGGCTAAACCGTTGGAGCCGCCCCTTTCTATAAGAAGTATATCCCCTTCGGAGACTCCCTGTTCCGACAGTGGCCGCTTATCGCCTTCAAGAGGGCGCATGTTGTGAAGCAACACAATTTCGCTGGCTGGTATTCCAACTTCGGATTCAGCAAGTGCCTGCAAATGATAAACGCACATTACTTATTGCGCTTTTGAAGTCTTTCGCTATTAGGGCATTACCATAAAATAGAAAATGTTGATCTGTTGTTCTGATGTTACCTTCCGGAGAGGCGAAACGCGTATATACATATATCAAAACTTGACGCTTTCAGTGGAAGTGAAGGACAAGCCTCGGACGCATTAAAAATGAACTGAATAATTTTGCATTATGAGTGCTGAAGAGTAGTCTTGAGCCGAGAGCGCACGAACGTAGTATCATGCGTTTAGATATAGAAAATAGCGAAAACGGCTACACGTTGGGTAGACAATTATGGAACAAAAGTTTAAACTGTGAAAATCTAATACCTAAATCTGCGATAATATTTAACTAATTGCATACTGAATGTAAATAGTTATGTAAAGCTTTCCGGGTTACACCATCTAGCTAATATTCTATCGTACTCGAGTGTGGCACTCGAAAAAATTGCAAAAAAGAGTAAATTCATATGTGGAATTCAACGGGGATTAATAGGAGCGATCTGTGTAAAAAACCAAATAAAAACTGTAGACATGTAGGAACAGATGTGAGTAGTGAAAAATGACGAGGTATTTGATGGTTAATACCAGAGAAATAAAGGAATGAGTATGTGCTTGAGCCGAAATATACTGCCTTGCTGTAAACGGCAAGCTTGTGTTCGTGGCGTGTCGTACGAATGATAAACCATTTATGTAAATACAACAATAACGCACGTTTTTGGTAAAAATTAATTAAGAAAAATTCGCTACAAAAAAAAATATCTTTAGAAAGTAATAAAAGATCCCAGCAAGTGTAAGGTCATACAGTGTGACATAACGTGTACTTAAAGATTCATACGAAACTGATGAAGTATGGCAAAAGTAAGGTGAAACCCTAATTGCGATTTCAAACCGCAAATTGACAGTGCATTCAGCTTGAATTCCAATCATGCTGGTAAAATATAATATTCACATTAAAATTAATTTCTATGTTGACTTGCATTAGATCAATTTCCATGTAACTCGGTTCTTATGAAAAATATGAGTAGGACGTGCAAAATTTAATATAAAAAACGTATGTTAAAAACAGGCTAAATGAAGAATTTAAAGCCATGTTAAAAATGCATTGCTCCACCTGTGTAGTATCCGTTGTTAAGGACTGAGTCGTCATACCCTGCGCGGGCTTCGCAAGCCCGACGAACTACCACAAATTACAACTTTAACAAAGCTAGTCATTGAAGCAGATAGTATACGCCACGAATACTAAACTTCTGAAGAACGCGGTTTTCCAAATGGAAAACTACAGAGATATACGAAAAAAAAATAAAATAATGAAAAATCGCGGAACTGGCTATCTAGTTGGTGTTGTGGGTAGTTGTCGGTATTTATCTCGCCCGCTACGTGAAAACATCACTCACGTTGCGACACGGTGGTGGGCTTTTGTACTGTTCGAGCTAAAATACGAAATATGCTAAAATAATTATATTTGTTACCACGCACTGTATTTTCAAACTATTCGGTTCTATACCTCGTTGTATAACTAACCCATATAAGACACTACGCGACTATGTAATTTTCGGCAATAATGCTAATAGATCAATAATGAAAAACACACATCATCAACTACCAAGTCAAACTGTTTATTAGTCTTCAAAAAAGTTCCGTTATAAATATGTCACATTTTTTCGTTCTGCATTCTATTTTTCAGGTGTGTTCATACAAAGATGTGTTCCGGGTATTTTATACGCGATACGATGCATCCAAGCTTTATAGGTCAGCTGCAGCTATTATTACAAACAATAAGAGTTAGCAACAACTAAATTTGTTTTGATTATCCTCTGGTCGTTGCTGTGATGACTCTGCAAATGCATAGCGATGACCTAATGGGGTTGTTGCACCATAAGGTGCCATAGGAGCACTGTGCGCACAAATGGACGAAAAAGTTATACAATCTGCTCATTCTTAAATGAACATTTCTAATCTCAACAAAAAAGCGATACACGTGACTGCATGTAATATAATTCAAGTATCATAGTGGCAATTATTTTATTAGAAAAAATTCCTACTAAATCGAGGCGTTTGACTATCTTTTGTTTATCTCCCTTGTGCAAAAATACATATCCTCGGGAGACAACAACAATTTAGACAAATGCCAAGCGCAATTTCTGTCTAGCTGTTTAGCTAACAACATCAACTTACCGACATGTAAACGAACTACAAATAACAAGGTAACAAACCTTGAAATTCTCCAGCTCCATATCGGCTGGCACGTCGAGAACATAGACATCCCCATTGAGTGTGCTCAAAGTAACCTTCATTTTAGATTTTGCTAAACCTACACTTGCAATTTTACACTTCTCCTCGACAAGCTTTGAAACACCTCGAAAACCGACTTCAGTTTTTGTTCCGGTAGCCGTTGACTGCTGCCAAGTAGATAGAATACTAACTGGAGCTAGCAGCAGTAAAATTATTCTCGATCAGCAGGCAGCTATTCAACAAAACAAAACAAAAGTAGCAGAAAGTCGACATAGAAGCCTAGGTTAATGCGCTAGAGAGAAGGTTCTCTTGACGCGCTAATAGTGAAAAACATGTATAATATTAGCGCAAGATGCCGGAAGTTGCAAAGGTAGACTGATACAGCAAAAAATAAATTCGGAAGGACCGGATGGAGTTGATATATGAGTGTAGCTAAGGGTAGACATACGGCTTATTTTATTATAACCAACAAGCAATGAGTATTTAGTTAAGGTAATACAAGCTTTTTAAATTCGCCACTATTCTATTTTATTAAAATGCAGTTACTACTGTGCTATATTAAGTAAGAGTGTCGATCTCTTGCAGCTGGTTTATCGAACAAGCAATATGTTTCACTTTATTGACTTCCTATTTAAAACATTGTAACATTAAGACAGATAGCAGGGTTGCCTTTGTTAATTCGTCTATCAAGAGAGATATCTTCTTTTTCATTGGCCCATTGGCGTAACTAAGAATTACGGCCCGCACCACAGTGAGAACCAACCATTTGCGCTTGACACTACAGGAGTAATTTGGGGCCCCTCTACAGGTCGCACGTCCAGTTTCTCGTACTAACGTATCTTAGATGTCCATTTTTGTTTAACGCCATAAAAGTGTACCTCTTGTAACTGCACACTCTATAGTAATGGTAGCGGGAGTCTTGGATGTACAAAATGCTCATTCCAAGAATACCTTGTACACCCCAATGTCAAGACACTTCAACACTTCTGCTGAACAGTGGCCCGCTTGCCTTTTGGTTTGGCCTGCTAGACGTGTATAGTGTAAAAGGTCAATGAATAATGATATCTGTTCCCACAATAATATGCTATAAAAACGTTTCTCAAAGATATATTGGCGATGAAGCTTTCTTAGGAGCACCCCCGTTTATGGATGGATGCGTTTGTCTGGTCAAAACATCTCTTAAAGATCTAAGCAATAATAGTTGTATATATTTTTGCTCTATTCTGATATATATTATTTTCATATATTTTTTTTATAAATTTTTATATATTTCATTGTATCTAAAGCGATATATCATTTTCATGTGCTCTTCCCCCGTTTATCATTGACATCGGCTGTTTGGGTATTTGATACGGCCCTTGGATCAGGTTTTCTCCATGCACGCAACCTCGGTGTTACAAATCCTCCTGAACAGGTTAGCTAAAGTCACACGTTGTTTTTTTGTGGTAGTATTACTAGACTCTCTCTCTAGTAACTCCTAGGAAAAGTCTAGTTCTACTCTTGGTCGTAGTTTTATCAGACATCATCACCTCACCTGATGTACTTGAAAGTTACGTGAACTAAATAGGTGAAATGGAGTACCGAGATCCAATCGCCAAGACGGACTCTCGACTTTGGTTGCCTCCACTCAAATTTGTTGGCAATAACCTTGCGACCTTGCTTCATGTGGCGCGCCCTTATCCTAGGGCCGGGCATCTTCGAGCAGTATTGAAATATTTGTCAAGTCTGTCAGAACTGTTCTGAGATATTTTTGAAAAATACTAAGTATGCATAGAAACACATATTACTAGATATCTTACTAGATAAATGAGTGTTGCTTTCAGTAGGTTTTCAAATCGTTCCTGAAAGCCAACTTCAAAAGAAGCAGTAGGGAATAGTGACACCTTTGTGTGTTGGTAGTTTTGTGAAGGCCTTGCTGATGGCGCCCGTCTGCGGAAGATTCGCCGTGTTTGCTGTTGCATGGGCTGAATCATCCTGCTGTCATGGAGTGTTCAGCGTCACAAGATATTGATTATTGGTCGAAGCCTGATCAACGTACATGCAGGTAAATAAGCAGCTTCATCCGGCAACTGATAAGATTTCTTTTGATTGAGAAGGCAATTGATATCAAGCAACAATATGTAACGCATTGCGAACAGAGCATTTATGTTCGCTGGTCGCTCAATAACATAAATAACGTTACTATATACCTTGTATTGTCTAATTCGATATATGGTGCCACTTCGGTTCGTCAAGTGTGAGGGCCGGTATAGCTCCGCTGTTTCTTTGAGATAGCACCGCCAAAATGGCGCGGTGCTGTTGGAAGCATGTATCGGCTCGTGATCGTAGTTGCTATCCTGCTTAGCAGCTTCAGGGAAATAACGTTTACTGGCCGGTGTTACTTTTGCACCTTTCATTTCTGGTAATACCTCACTTTCAGGCAAAACGACTAAGTCTGCTATAGATGCGATGTATCTCAATGTTTGTTATATCGGCATTAACAGCAAGATATTTGCATAGACGAATAGAAAACCACCTGTTAAGAAGACGATTTTTGTTTTATATTTATGATCGCGTATGCGCTGGAGTTTATTAAACAGGACTAGATAAGCAAATCCTTCGGCAGACGATGCTTTTTCTGCTGACGCCTGCCTTGAATCACCGACGTATCTATCAATCGCGTGCAGCAATGCGGCCGAGTACAGTAAGTGTATAAATTAGGCCAAGACGACATCTTTACTTCACGTACTAGTTAGCTTATCAAGGAGTTTCTCGAACACAGCGGACCTGGATCAATGCCATAGTTTCTACCGACCGAATTTCTGTCTGGACCCGTCCAGCTTCTCGCCGCCGGGATTTGCGTCGGCGTCAACTGGATCTTCAACTTTGTCGTCGGACTGGCGCCTCCTACTCTCATAATCTGGGGCGACGGGGTGTTGATTAATTATGCACGACTGCTGCTGCTGCCTTGGTGCAGCAAAGACAATCAGCAAGGTCTGTAATTGAGGCGATGTAGAAAAAGAGCTAGATGTAATACAACATTCATTGATGCTGCACTAGTATATGAAGACTACGCTGGTGATTCCTAGACAGTTTTACCGTTAAGGCGGTGGAGCTGGTTCGTGTTTACCGCTGAGACGGAGGACTTGGACTAGTACACAACTGCGAGATGTAACCTACGTGTAAAGGCCATTTATGCAGCACACATAAGCGAGTTAACTGATGTAAATGTATCGGATTCTCAGAGGATGAGCCATTGTACGTTTCTCGTGTTCACTTCATGCCTCGCCCTGTTCTTCATCTATACAAGTTCTATCTGCAAGAAACAAGAAGTCGCTGTGTGTAGGAAATTATGTCAATCCTCGAAGAGAACTCTAAAGATTCTGTCTAAGAGTGAATGAATAAAGGTTATGCCGACTCAGTAAAAGCTATTATCATTGTAGGTACGTGCAGGTTAATAAGTGCCTGGTGTGTACAATTCCGAGAAAGTTACACCGATCTACGTCGCCTCTGAAACGTATAGCTAGCGAACAGTCTAGGTACTGGTCGACATCTTACAAATAGTGCCGTATTTTTTGAAGCGAACATTGTTTCTAATGGGCACGCAGTCATGACGTCCTGGAGAAGACATGAAACACACTCCATTAAATTACATTGTCAGATCTTATCATTATAAGTTTGCCAGGGAAATGGGGACTCATTGTTTATCTTCTATCGTCACATATTAACTGCTCTGCCAGCTACTTTGTGTTTCTATTAAATACGAGACATTATTACTACGTATACGGGGGATATAGTCTCAACAAATGTATGCCTATCTCAAGCTCTAGATTCAATGCTATCGCAAGGATATACTAAGGTTTTGCAATCCAAATCTGTTTCGCTCAAACTGTTTAGATTGTATTGGACTGAGCTATCTCTCCTACGATCACCTTTTGTCTATCCACCTATCTGCGCTCCTGTCTACCCATTTGCCCGCCGTCCTATCTATCCATCAATCTGCCCTTCTGTCTATCCATCTATTTGGCTTCCTGTCTATCCATATATTTGCCTATTTGTCTATCCATCTGTTCGCCTTCCTGTCTACCCATCTGTCCGTCCCTTTATGTATTCATCTATCTGCCCTCCTGTCGGTCCATCTATCTGCCCTCCTGTCTATCATCCTATCTGCCCTCCTGTCTATCCATATATTTGCCTGTCTATCCATCTGTCCGCCCCTTTATCTATTCATCTACCTGCTTTTTTGTCTATCTGAGCGCGTTGCTTTCTATCCATCTGCCCGCCTTCCTCTTTATCCATCCA
>MNPL01018964.1:0-10026 GCA_002081605.1 Tropilaelaps mercedesae
TATATATATATATATATATATATAGATAGTGCCCAGATAGCTAACACCATTTATGGTGAGAAAATGACTCTGATGAACTTAGCAGGACTAAGTGTTCGCAAAATAAATCATGCTGAAGCGAATCTTAACGAGGCGCCATTTACCTGCGTCGGTCTGTATCTCGCAACGGCTATCTACCCCATCAAAATGTATCTTTGTCCAACGCTCGTTGGATTATTCTTTAGCGAGGACGAAATTCTATTATATAGTGCGTATTACACGTTCGGCCGCCACTCACTCCTTCACGCGACCACTGAACATGACACTCTCTCTGCTCCCTGCTCATCCACTACTAACGATAGATATGCCCCCGAGTGGGGCCAACGCGAAAAGCCTGCGTTCAGTGTTTTCTGAGCTGTTACACCCCCCATCGGGGACGACCAACCAGCGGCAAAGTAGCGCCAAGCGCCAGCAGAACGGCGAATTCCCGTCGAACTCCGACGCGCTTACGAGGTCCTTGCCACTGTTTGCCAAGAGACGGAGCATTTCCTACTTACGATGCCGACGATAATAACAACAGCGTTAGTGTCTGGCAGGGAACAGATCCTTTTCATGATGCCGCTGCGCCCCATCCGTGGCCCTTTCCTCGAAGTTCCTCCGCTCCGACGATATCAGGCGTTGTTCGTCGTTCGCTCGAACATCCATAGTGCACCCACGGACTTGTACTCATCTCCGCCAGGTTTGTTTACTGAGCAATTTTTCACACTCTGCTCTCTTCCTCGTTTCCCATTGCGTCGACCTTCAGCTCTCGAAGACCTGATAGGGTTGGTGGCGACCCTCGGGGGCTTTTCTTGCCGCTTCTAGTCGGTGGCAGCTACCGTTCTTTCTTGCTTCGAGGGGGTCCAAAGATCGAGCAGAGAGGGCTTCGAGGGGTTTTCACCTCGTCAACGGCCTTCCGTAACCCTGCCATGGCATACCCAACTTACTCACGCACACCATCCTCATCCTGTAGATGGTCGCCCGAGGGGGCGACAGCTCGGTTGCAGCCCCCTAAACTACCAGATACGCCCAGTACGGAAAAAGGGCAAATTGGAACAACAGCAGGAGCAAAGAGACTAATGCGGATAGGGTGTGACGGTGGGTTGCGGCAATAGGCCCTCCCCGCGCGCGAAAAGGCCCGCTAGAGAGCCAAATGCGACAGGCCTTGACGTCGGAAGGACCATTTGAGCCGCGATGAAGGCAAATCCTGTCTCGTTTATTCGATCTGACACTTGTGAGACATAAGCTTCTTTCCGTGCAAGCCTCTCGGTCGTTTTTAAGTCCTGGAAACGCTCCGCAGTTCACGAGAAGGAGGCGGTGAAGTTCAGCGTGCGTACGGGGATGCGGAAAAAGGTTATCCTTCCGACCAAGGATGGAGAGGGCTTTTCCAGAGGCTTTGGTCTGGATGACTCGTTCAGCTCTTGTCCACTCCTGATGTGGCTGAAGAGCAATCGCGCCGTTATGCGAGAGAGTTGAATACTAAAGGAACGAACTTACACATGAGGATAGTTTGCCGTGTACCGGGAGAAAGACAACTTAGAACAGGGTTGTGTCGTAGCAATATTGCTTAGAAAAGTTCCTTTTTTTTGGTGGGAAGTACTATAATATCCACTCCGGTCGAAAAGTTCCTTGCAGTCATTACACGTAGTCGGGCTTGATATCGAGATAGGTGTATTCTATACGAGCGCCAAACGCCATATGCCAATAAAAAACCGTATTTTAGAATTGTTAAACGGTAACCGTTCTCGATTAGTTTCGCTTTTCCGTTCCACTTAGGCGGATGCCTCCCCCGAGAACTTCTCCGTCGTCCTGCAAAGACGCATAAAGCCTTGGCCGACTGACAGCGCGACCTAGGCTAGCTTGGATCGTTCGCATTAAGCGTTTTCGTCCTGCCAAGAAAGACAACGTCCACGAGTCTTTGACCGGGGGACCTTTTTCGCGTAAGAACACTTCCTACGGCAGAAGCGTTGAAGGCCTGTCAACGCCAGCGGTGGTTGAAAGCCAGACAGGATAGAAGGCCCATGCAAAACGCCAATTGACCATGACAGAAGTCCAGGGCGCGTCTGATCGGCATGGCGAAAACTGTCCGCGTTTCTTCCGCGAGCGATGGATAGTGAATGCCCTTGTGTCCATCTCGACGAAACGACGTCGTTTCGGTATTTGGAAACAAAATCTAATCAGCTTGTTGGCGCACGCAGTCCACGAAGCAAGATGGCGGAAGCTTTCCGGCCAGATTCTCGCGTGCGAAAACGAAAGTGCAGATGTCCCACAACACGGCCTACATCTCGTAGTTCTCCAAGCTAAAAAGGGTCTGACAGCCAGCCCTTGCGTCACTTCGAAGCAATCGCTGACGTGGTCATTGCCCGAATAGGACGAAGGATGCGAAAAGTCGGTGAACCTATGACGATCCGGAGTTCATATGGAATATGTGGAGACTTTCCCGTATTTAGCATTACTCAGTGACCGCCTTAGACGTACTTCACCATACACCTCAGGCCACAAGGGCCTACCGTGGGCTGTCGGTCAGCTGGCTAGAATCATCAAGTACTTGAGACGACGCTGACGTTGCCGGAGGCGACTCGAGTGGCGTGTTTTCGCTACATCGAAATTACACCCAATCCAGCACTCGAGCGAAGCTGACAAGATGATTATATAATTAGGTCGTCGAAACAAATAAACCCCTCAGAAACATTGCGTTTGTAGGTGATTGGTGTCGGCACGGATGAGCGGCCGGGCTAAGCTGAATCGTCTCTGAAGGCTGGGTCAACCGACAGCTACTTTCATAGCTCCTCGACATGACCGCCAGAGGGGCATAGCCACTGGCGGGCCCCGATTCCAGTGGCCACCGGCCCTACGTGGCTCGACCCGTGGGGCAGAGAAACGCAGAAAGAAACACAGGGCGCCTTGAAGCGACGCTATTGCCGTGAGTACGCCACATGGACAGGGCCCTGGCGTCGCGGAGTCCTTGCAGTGGGACCCGATGTCCCATCCGCGACGGTGACGAACACCGATAGCCGTTGTTAACAAGCTGCACGCAGAGGGTAAACCTTGAGCAACCGTGGTGCGGACAGTTGGCTCAGCCGGGGCATCAGGCGCCTAAGAAAACTGTGCAACACCTATTGTTTGGTTGACCAGAGGCCTTTGTGGGAGTCTGACGCACTCAGGCGGTTGGCAGGTAGCTCCGAAGGGAGAACATCGAACACTCGGCAGCGACTGCAGACCGTCCTCTGTTTTGTGACCCGACTGCGCTCGGTGGCTCGAAAGTTGTGCGTTATTCCACGCCCGTGAAAGAAATTTCTATGTTATACAGATAGAGAAAAGGGGAGAGTTATATCCAATAAAGAAAAAGGGTGTTGGGATACTTTTGGACGATTTTCCCGCTCCAGACAAGACACGTTCGTGCGACGTGGACTTCATAGCGCTATTTCTCGAGTAATGGCTGTAACCGCTGTTTTTTCTTACTATGCTAGGTAAGTTTCTGTAAAACGTCCCTTTTTTCGGGGAAGGTGGGAGGGGGTGACTGCAAGTCCACGGTTTGCTCTACGACCCCCACAAAAGTCCACGAATAACATTGCCGCCTCCACAAGTTCATAATTCATCGACAAATCCTTCAAGTGGCACCTATGGGAAAAGGTCGACAGTTCGTCGGTCGCTAGTTACGATGAAGTACGCGAAGCCAGATTTTAAGATGTTCTAGTGGCGAGCGACAAACATCCTCAACGCGGGTTTAGAAATCCCAGAGTATCTACGTTCCCGTATACGCGCTGGCGCAATTTTCCCGTCGACCAGTGCCGATGACCATGAAGGAAGCAAATACCGCGTCGCCCTTGCGACTTACCTGATAGAAAACGCTTGGCCCGTGGTACATGCGGCTCTTAGCATACGTCAAGCCCGTCCTTCTATTCATACGTTATGTGCGGCTGGGCTTGGTAGGTATTAATGCCTAGGTCCGCAAACACCGCAAATCGAGTGCTGCTCAATATCTTCTGAAGATGAAAACAACTAAAATTACAAGGAACGAAGTCGTCAGCGCACAGGAGTAGCATAGCGTTTTGATGTGGTTTTTTTGACAGATCCCGTCAGATCACTGGAAGACGGCGCAAAACAGAGTAGTGAAGATTGCCCTCTGGGGCAGATCTGTCGGCCGCCCCGCATGGTTGCCTCGAGCGTAAGTATGCATGCGGTTACAAATTTCTGGTCCATTCATGCCCCCAATCACTCTTAATCCGGAAAAGCGAAATTTTCCATGAACTCGCCTATCATGCCTGACAGAGTGTGCACTTTTTTTAGATAAGCAACGCCAATCACCGAGACGCGTTCGCAGGCCTATGAAAAAGGCCCACTCCTGTAATAACTTGTAGACAGTTGAAATTGAGTCCCTGGATGATTGCCAGGTACGCTTTTCCCGCCTCTCCACGCCAAATTCGGTCGTCGGTCTGTTGCTCTGTGGATGGCTAGTCATCGCCTCTGCGTCCCAAGACCAGCTCGTGTCGCATTCGGGTGCGAGGTGAAATGTTCCGTTTCGAGGACAGGTATTTCACTCGGGCGCCGGAGAGTCTTCAGCTCACGCCACGAGAGAGGCAGTTGCTAACTGGACAAAAAGGCCATCTGACCGAGAGATTTACCACTACCTTAGTCTAACTAGGGCAGTATGATAGACTTGACGTGGATTCGGGTTCTTTTTTACGTGACGCCAACGCGGGGCCGCATTCATGAAGACGAGAACTTGCCGTAGCTCTTGAGGCGCTCTTGAATGCTCAGCTAGCAAACTTTTCGAGCGGAATAGAGATTCAGGACGATGCTTCCGTCCGCGCTCCCCTGACATTTCGCAATCCTCATGCAGGCCCTCATACCTCCGACCTCGAACTGCCTCGAATTAAAAATCCACCGCTGAATTTTTGTATGTAATGATTCTAATACGTACAGACGCCAACAGGACTGCACGCGTGTATCGCCCTCTTTTTCCCACTGGAGTCGGAAATACTTCCACGAGCAATTCATACAGATTAAGCGTACGCCAAAGCTTGGTTAAGGGCAGTTACTGAAATTACGCTTCAGTTTCAGTGAATTATTCCACCCCGTCGAGTGCCACTTTCAGCGCAGCCGCCTTATCTAGTCGTTTGTTAGGCCGCATGCTAAACCAAACGTAACGAACTGGCCTGGTTGACTCAACGGCCCTGGAGGGAGCCAAGGGCTCAGGAAGAAATTTCTCAGCGTCCATTTTCTTTCAGCGATTGGCCAAACATTGCTCACCATTGGATCGGGGCTTAACGCCCTCTTCCTCAATACCCCCATCTCCTTTCTTCTCGTTTCACTCCTGGGGGCAGTCATGACTTATCCTCACTTCGAAGAGCTGCAATTAGGTCGTTTTTGCCACTTTCTACGTCTGCAAGAAAAAAATTTAATATTCTGCCCTGCCCCTCCTAACTTTTAAACACCCCGCGTCACGTTGGCTCTCAGACGGATCTTCTTTCTTCGCTAAATCTATTCACCCCACTCGACCAATCTTTGGCAGCCACCCGACACCCGCAGCTCGTAAGCCTTGGCGATATTCATCGGCCTGGTCCAGCTTGCGGTTCCGTAACGAAAAAGTCGACCAGTACGGTCAGCGATGTCGGCCAACCTGTTATGCCGCAAAGGGTCAAGGCCTGCTTGGAGGAGATACCGCACCTTCTCCAAGAGAAAAAAGCAACAGGAAAAAGGAAATGTGAAACTGCCGCAAGTCGCCGATTTGGTCGCGTGTATTAACAGAAGGAGGAAGGAGGAAATAAATGTGTACGAACGCGAAACCACTTCGAAGCCATGTACGAAGACATTGAGTGCGACATTATCGCCACTCCGCACTTGGCCTAGACCCCTATGGCCCAGCTGGCCTGTATTTGAGTGGCCTGCTGTGCTTCGCCTTCGTGTCCGGCAGGATCGACACATCAGGCAGATAAATGGTGTCACCAGTGTTCTCGTTGCGTCTGGGCGGGCAAAGCTTTTCTTGGTCGAATCTCGTTCCGACATATGCCGTAGTTCTGTTTTCCCTGTAACAGAGGGAAAAATTCTCACTTCTCAGGGAGGAGCTTGTGAGCCGAGGCAAAATGTGATAGAAGCAAATCCCTTTGGGAAGGCAAATCTGAAACAGAAACGGGGCTGCTGAAAGGCAACGCAAGAGGGTAGCGGCTTCAGAGCACGGGTGGGATATATGGGGGTGACCCTATTGACCCGTATAGGGGAGATACAGTGAGGGATGAGGGGATAAAAGGGAGCAAATGATGAAGGCATCTGTGTCTGAGTGTACGGGCCGAATTGTATGTACTTGTGTGCGTGTGTATGTGTGTCTAGATATGTGTGTGTTTATGTCTGTGTGTAGGTGTGTGTGTGTGTGTGTGTGTCTGTATAAGCTCTGAGGAAGGTAAGCCCTAAAGCGTACCGGCAGCTGTACCGCCGGCGACGTTATAGAGACCGCCCACTGCGAAGCGGCCAAGTGTGCGATGTACTTGATCGCGAATGAGAGCAAATTGTGGTGAGCAATCTGGCGAGGGAGCACCGCCGCTGCTCCGCTCGTCGGAGGTTGAGGAACTCGGTTCTCCCAGGCGCCTCCCCATATAGTCCAGTGTCTTGGCGACGTAGAGGTGCCAACGCCAGTACTGCTCAGCGTAACTCGGCGCGGTCCTAGGAGTCTGGCCTGCGCCGCTGTAAAAACCCAATAGTGAAAGCGGACTTTTCTTACAGTTTGACCTCGGCAGCGGTCGTTCTTCAAAGCATCGCCGGCTCTGAGAAGACAGCCTAAATCCTATCACCGCCACCACGAGCCCGGCGCTGACTGACACTCTGGCAGAAGAGAGATAGTGAATATATATATATATATATATATATATATATATACGTGTGTGTAACACTCCTTTTTTGCATGAAGTAAGCATTGAAATACTCCACTCAGAAATTAGATAACATTACATTCTGCGGCAGTCCATTACCTGTTCGCATTTTACGAAAAAGTCTTTTGGCGCAATGGCTGAGTCCAGTGGCTACTCTTGTTGAGAGTCGAGAGTTCTTCGCTCGAAAACGAAGAAGGTCCAAGTCTGTAGTTCAATAGTATCAGAAAGAACAATAAGCAGGCCCATGATTTACTACCTTCCTCTTCTGAGATTCATGACGTAAGTGATTCCAACGGCCGCAGCGGCCTTGACAGTTCAAAAAAAACAACGTGAAGCCTTGATGTTTAAATTTATTTTACAAAAATAAATAGTCTTCTGTTGTTGTTATTGGAACATGCCGTTCGTATGCGTTGCTGTGGGTGGAAATGGATCTCCGAAGCGCGACAACCAAATAAACGGTCACCAGATCCGGGACCATTTCCGACTAGCAGGTGGGTGACCGGCGTAGTGCATGTGGTCTAGACCTTGCTGTAAGTACGATAGCAGACAACATTGCCGGCCTTGACGGTGACCTTGAGCTTGCCGTCCACGAGTTCCCGGGTGGTGTAATACGGCTTGCCTTTGTTATCCGACACTTGCTTAAGTTTGTTACCTTCGATGGTGAAGGTTGATTTGCCTTTAGTGCCGTCGGCCTTCACCTCCTCGAACTCTTCACCGATTTTGAACTTGATCTCGGTCGTCTTCATGGTCGAAACGGTCCTAAGGGTCCTACAACGGAAGGAAGAAGCAGTGGTATTCGTTAGAGGGATTCGCTAAAGATGCCGCGCCAGTAGAGGTTACAGCGAGAGTTTTAGGCCGTTTTAGGTCTCGCAGCGCAAACGGTATTTCGCACACTAATAAAAAGAGGAAAGAAAAATACTACCTAAATCTGTTGACCAACGGGTCTTCCTTTTCCCCTTATGTTCATCGGTGCCGGTTGACATGGGGATAAAATACATACTTTTGTATATATTTCTATAGGGCGTTTGAAATGGGCATATAGAATTTCTGGAGTGTGTGTTGGGCTTTCGAAAGCTAGTTTTATTATTAGTTTTTTTATTATATATATATCTATATGTATATCATTTTTTTTACAACATTTAACAGCTCAGGCAGTAATGTCTTCTTTCTAGGCATTGAGGCATGAGTCATAACGAATGTGGCACGGTACACGCTTCGTATCCAAGTACATTAAACACACAAGGCAACTATAATAGTTCGATGGATGAATTAAATAGTTGAGTGAGTGTCGTATAATGCGAAACCACGAAGGTGGTTCAACTCTGCATAGAGAGGTCGGTTAAAGCACATTCACGTCCAGCAACTCGGGAACGACTTCGCGCACGCTCACAGCGTCAACGCGATGTTTAGTACTTCGAAAAAGGCTCGTAAAGTCGGCATGCACATCGTTCTCGCTCAGAGAGAACTCTGAACGGGCAGTGCATGTGCAAAAAGCAGACCCTCCCCCCTCCGCCGCATGATATCCACGCCGTAGTCTTTTCCGGATACGTCCCCGATCCACCACCACTATCCCTCAACGCTTCATCTTCTTGGCTATGAATAATCGGCAACCTCCTCATTTACTCCAGCCAAATTCGAGCTTTCTACCCTCCCTATGTTGGACAACCATGCTTTTTTACATCTACCCCTGGCCATATGGCCTGGCTATCCGCCAGCACAGCCTACGTCCTCACATCTGTATGGGGCACCGCATCACAACCACTCGTTAGTAGAAGCTACTAACTCAAGTTCAGTGAACGCTGATCCTACGGCGGCAACGTTGACGAGCAAGCGGCGATGGACACGATAGCAAAGGACTACCATATACCGTAGTCAGGGAACGTTCATGTACGGGTTGTTTGTCTCGTGGACATATTCGTAGTCGATGTGCATACGACAGTCCGTATACTTTCGTACTGTTGTCGGCTAGGGGAGTTCAGGTGGATGCCGTGAATGCGCTAGTACGGGGTCGAAAGCGGTTTTTGTGCTCGGGGTACCTCGGATAGTGCACATATGAAGTATGTGCACATGTGAAGAATATGCACGTGTGAAGTGTAGTCTAGCGGGCGTGGAAGCATAATAGAGTCGCCAAACGAAGGTCATGTACAGCGATGAATAATCCATTTGCATACGTTTGGTCTGGCAGCGGTGCGTTTGCAACTTTTGTCTCTCAGCGCTCTAAAGAACGGGTGCAGAGTCAGAATGCGTTGACGGTGTTAAAGGAATTGGCCAATGCTTAGGTAGGTGCGAGCGCATAGGTTGTAGGTGGCCATTGTTTTCTTGGTATTTTGCACTGAGCCGAACAGAGGGGCGAAAATAAATAGAGTTTAGCCCTGTCTGGCCTTAGGAGAGCGCCAATGAACTTTACAGAGGAAAGACCCGACAACCAGCGACCACTACACGATTTCAATTTGCGCTACTCCGCGTATTTACGTTGAACGAAGGAAAAGAGCCGCTTCGGTTTGAAAAACCTCTGGAGAAATGTCTGGCAGCTGAAGGCTTCTAGGCTGAATGATATCGTAGTTATTCACCAACGCCGGCAAGCTTCAGTGTTTTTTTTTTGGGTTCTCGCTTGCTGAGACCCGCAAATTGCAAGCGAAAATTGCATTGCTACCGCAGTTTTCTGCTCGGTATCTTACATGGAGGACCTTGCGGTTCTGTGGCAATCACGTATGTCGGCTAGCAGCCAAAATGTGGCAAAATAGGCGTTCTGTTGCCCGAGCACGGGAATCTCCGGCTATGCGAGACCTTGTCTTGACGGCCGGGCCAATGGGCCCCGAGCTCGAGACTTGAGAAAAAGACGACTGCAATAAAGACAAACTGAAATTCTCATCGCGAATTACATTGGCGCTGAAGACCAAATTCCACAGGTCTCTCAGAGCTGATAAACGGCCACTTCGGCCGTATCCAAAGTCGTGAAGAGCGAACTATTCGCAGGGGTATAGGCGATTATCTACGGCCCTATGTATACTTCATCTCGTCTTTGCGGGCGTTTTCCAAAGGTAACCCATCCGCCCTGCATCCAAATGCTTGAGTTCTGCTACGAAAATCATTCGAACCTTCACCTCGCCGTAGGGCCGTTTTTGCTTTCGCCAGAGCCTGG